>MNCI01028947.1:605608-728159 GCA_015680685.1 Gnetum montanum | reverse complement strand
GCCATAAACCAACATGAAGGTTAATCTCATTGTCCTAAAGAAGGATACCTTCACAAGGTTCCTAAAATTTACATTAAGGCCAGTCCTTTCATTAAGGAATCTAACAATCCAGGCTTTATGTTAGCACCATAGACCAATGAAGTAAGCAAAAATTGGAAGCAAATGAGGATCTAGATTCAAGAGATCAGATCTACCTAATGGAAGATCCTATCCATCCTAGAGAATGTGAGTTCTATCCTAATGACAGTAGATAAGAGAGTGGTAGACATTAAGAATAATGTGCATCCACAAATTCACAATGATCATGAGAATGTAGATCCTTCTTATTTTGAGGAAGCCATGGAAGTGAAGGAAAGATCTAAGGTTTGATCCTTTATGTCATTCAATTGTCTTAAAGTTGGATGGACCATTTTGTTGTTTATAGGATAAGCTTTGGACATGTTTTATTTTTCATTCAGATTATGATGCATGTAGAAACCTTCTCATGATGAACTTAATATTGTGGTCACCAAGAAATATTTAATTTTTATGATTTTCATATTAAGTTTCTCTATATTATGACTATTATGTTGGATGATTAAATTATTAATCAAATGTTTTATTTTAATTTTGTCTACTAATATTTTAGGTAATATAACTGGATTATAAACTTGTTATTTCATAATATCATCATCAAACTTATGTCTAGTATTGCTTAGTGCATATTAGAGTGGTTTAGACCATGATATTAAGTTATAAGGTTTTGTGGTTTGATGCTCACTAATGTAATAATATGGGTTTTTATATGTTTTATGAATTAGATATATTGTTCCACCTTTGTTGGCCAAACACTAGCCAAAGGCTAACATGAAGTTATGAACCCTTCATTAGTACAAGATATGTACTAATAACCGTTTCATAAGCTATGTTTCATACAATATAGTGGTAGTGATTAGGATTGATATGATATCGATTTACATAGAAAATTTTGACAGACTTTGAACTTTGATTGTGGAGGTTTCAATCTCTCTTGTAAGAGTTGACTCACATTAGTCTAAATCTTATCGATATTTACAATGATCGTGATAGAAATAAATATCATTGGAGCTAGAGTGATTTAGAATCCTTAGTAGAATGGAGATATTAATCTAAATAGCTTCCATGATATGGATCAATAAATTAAGAAGTAAAAAAACATCATGGTCATTATGTAGATTGATAAGAAAAGATGACTCCTACAATAGCATTGATCCATATCGATCCCTACAATGTCAATTAATATGTCCATTTAACCTAAGGATCAAGAAATTAGAAGGCAGGTTGAATTATTTTTCCAATAAAAATTGATAAAAACAAAAAAACTATATCAAGATTTTACATGGTTCCCCAACTTTGATATGTCTATAATTGAAGGGTAAAATCCTTGCACACCTCCAAACATTGTTTTTCTAAAATGTGGTTTGAAGGATACCACACCCTCTACAAGATCTAATCTTTGCTCCAGAGTGTTTCATCACTATGAAAGTACTCAATTTTACAAGGTTCTAACAAGCCTATAATGTGTTTTTAAGGATCCCACAACCTCTACAAAATTTAGCTCCACACTAAAGAGTTTTGACACTTAACAAACACTTAATCTTGTAAGATCCCAACAAGCTCAATTATGATGTCTTCTCATAGGAAGCACATCAACCTCTCAAGGCTAAAAGAGAGAAACAAAAACACAAGAAAGGACTGTAACTTAAATTATAGGTCTGTGTACTTTAAAGCATAGTTCTACAAACAAACAAGTAAATGATGTGATAAATGAAGTACACAAGTACAATCAAATAAAATACAAAATGATTATGTTGATGTTGACCACACTTGCATCATTCCCAAGAGATTAAAGACTTCTTATAGCCTCAAAGTTTTTAAAAATATTTCAAAAATCATGTAATGAGTATCTAATGGCTAACATAGATGTCTCTTTCAAAGTTGGGACATCTACTTGAGATTTTCCTCAAATATGGAGAGAAGTCTCTTTTTCAAGTGGAACATCATTGAGGAGACATCTTCTTTCCAAAGGAGACATCTCCTATTTTTAGGAGATTTCTTTCTATAAAAGACTTCATTTTGACCAAGACATCTTCTCAATGTTTGAGAACTAATTCCTAAGGATTTCTATTATTGATTCGGTTTCTTCCCAATCCTTGAAGCATCTTCATTTAACTCATAGCCTTCATCCTTATCCATGGTTTTCCATGCTCTTATCTTGCCCATGTAGTATTTTCTATGAAATCTCTCACTTCTTGAGTTCACTCATGCCTTGCAAAATCATCGCATTCCACACCATTCTATGTTCTTCATATTCCTTAAGTTTTTGACATACCAAAAGGTCAACAATCTCCTCTTTTTTGGTGATGTCCAAAACTTAAGAAAATGGGTGAGTCAATAAATAATAATAATAATGAAGAAAAATATTAATACATATAAATTCCAATGGAAGCCAAGGTTATAACTAGGATCATGACTCTAAAGCTCAAGGCACAGGGTGAAGATCACATGAAATCTAAAAAGAAACTATACTATTGAAAGGAAAAATAAAAATAATGAAAAAAAACACATGATATAGAAGCATGGTGTATCCATGGCATAATTTATCCACAAAACTATCCACAATACATACATCCACTAAAACATCTACATCATGTACAAAAACCATACATGTGCAAGTCCACAACAGAAACCACATATGTTTACATCATCAAATTGTTCATATACATCTCAAAAACTCTTCCCATTTTTCGACATCATCAAAAAGGAGAGATGACCTAAGGACTCTAATTACTAATCTTCATAACATCATCATAGTTCTCATCTGAAGCTGCTATAGCACAAGAAGCTTTGTAAGTCTCCTACTCATCATCATCACTATTGGTACTATTGCTAGAGACATTATGCTCATCATCACCATCTAAAGGTGGTAATCAGAGACAGGTGCTCTCTATGGATGAAGCCTCACCTGAAATTTAGATGAATCTGGAAAATCCTAATTAGATGAAATTGATAGGCCTTCATTGGGATGAAGTTCCATAGATGCTCTCCATAGTGTCCTACTCAAAAGACTTAGGAGCATCATCCTAATGTGGAAAACTAGGGCTAGGTTGCATGTGATCAGGATGCTCCCCTTGGAAACATGTCGGTGATGCATCAGGCTCCTCTAAATTATAATCATTTCTTGAGTCATAGGTCCAAGAAGGTCTAGCTACTATCAAATGTCTATGTAAGATAGGGAGGTTTTCCTCACTATCTAAAATGGAAGGAGTGATGATCTCCTCAAACTACTTCCCATTTGGAGGAAGAGTTATGCGAACTACATCCATTCTCTTATAGAGGTAAGAGAGATTCCTACTAATCATCCCCAAAGTATGAGAAAACATCCTACTATCGAATCAACAAACTAATGAGGTAAGGGTGCACAAGATTCTTTCCTTGGTGAACAAGCCCAACATGTCATAGTAGAGACTATAGTCTAAGTCCAATGGTTGTTCTTAAAATAATGCTAGGTGATGATAGATCTAAAATAGGGGTTATATGTACTTGGATTACTAGTGGATGCTCTCTTGTACTTCTTCTTTACTAGTTCCCTTGATGTTCCAAACTTCTTGTGGGCCATGCATGTTTAAATCGCTATGTTAGATGAAGCCCTAGTCATCGTTTCTTTTTTGTCTCATTGATAATGAAAAAAAAACGTGTTTGGGTTTATATATTTTCACCAAATGAGGATTTTTAACAAAAAATTAGACATCTCCTTTAAATGATAGATGTCTCATCCAATTTTAAAACTACACATAGATCTCTCTTTTTGAAAGTAGAGATCTCATGGTAGACGTCTCTTGGTAAACATCTTAGTAAGATGGAATTTCATAAGATAAAGCATAGGAATAGATGCCAAGGACTATAGTCTTATAAGATACTTATCATAAATTAAAAAATTACCTCTACTTACCTTCCTTATTGATGAGAATGAAGTTGGCTAGTAAGCTTGAGAAATAGATTCCTCTTTTGAGGTTTCTCTTCTTACACATATTTCTTCAATCTCCAAGGCTTGGCTTCCTTTCACAAATTTTTTGGAGAGAGCCTTCTCACTCTCATGTTCCTTCCTTTTGATCCTCCATAATTTCTTAACTCCCTTATTCTTTTGACCTATCCAAGTTTTCCTATGGTCCTGCATAGTTTCCTTTCTAGACAATTTTTGGTAAGACCAAGGAGTCTTATGATATGACCAAGTATTCATATGATAATATTTCTAATTGAAATTCCATTACTTGTATCCAAATCTATTACCATAATAACATCTAACCTTTCTATTATGATTAGAGTAATCACACATTAGAGGTATCTTTTGGTTACTTATAATACTAGTGGTTACATCATTCTTTGAAGTACTTTCTTGTTTAGATGAGGTTGCTGAGGTTGCTTGTTCATGTTGATAACACCCTGGATCAATTTTTTCATTTGAACCTCTTCCCTCTCAAAGAATCTAAAAGGACTCTTTTTCTTTGTCAAGACTTTCATTTTCAAGTTTGGCATCTACAAGTTCTTCCTTAATCTACTCATAATACTTGGTTAGTTTTTCATTCTCAGCCCTTAGGTTTGAGATTTCTTTTGTAAGATCTAAAATTTTTAAATTTAATGGAGAAATGTCTTGATTTATGATTTTTATTTTTTTATTTAAATTTGTGTGAATATTTTGAAAAGATAAAAGTTCATTACACAAAGGTTTGTATCTTTCTTCATCATTTTCAAATTCATCATCTAAGGTACCAGCAACATTGCAGCATCATCTATGAAGGCCATATAGATGAGGTGTGAATCTTTTGTATCATCCTCCATGTCTTGTTCACTTTGTTCTCCATTATCAAAGTTTGAATAGAAGTTGGTCTTTTTCCAATCCATATCACTTCTTTCCCTCCATTTTAACCTATCATTACTAGAACATCTGGAGGCCACATGGCTTCCTTCACTGCATACCCAACATTCTATTAAAGAAGAATCAAAATTAGAACTTGAAAAGTTTTTACCTCTTTCCTTCCCTTTGAATTGATTAGTTCTTTTCTGATTATATTTCTTAATCCTTTTTACCATAATCCTTTACAACATTCTTCATAGAAGTGTTATTTCTTCTTGTGTCCACATGCTCTAGGGCTTGATGACCTTTGTTGTATTGTTGATGGGTGGTGTGTACTCTTCAAGGATGGACTCTCATACTTCAAAATCTATAGAATTAAAGAAGTGTTGAATCCTTGACTTCCAATAAAAAAATTTGAATCCATCAAACATTGGTGCCTTTGTGTAAGATTTCCCCCCCATAGTTTACTCTTAAAAGTTGACATTGAATGAAAGAATACCAGGCTTCAATACCACTTGAGATGAGAACTTGATCAAAAATAAAAACCACACCCAAATTTTATGTGGTTTCCCAACTTGGGTACATCCACACTCGAAGGGTAAAATCCTTGCACACTTCTAGACTTTGATTCTCTAATATTTGTTTCAAGGATACCATACCTTGTAAAAGCTCTAAGCTTCACTCTAGATTGTTTCATCACTACAAAACTACTCAACCTCATAAGATCCCAACAAGCTTAGAATGTGGTTTTAAGGATCCCACAACCTTTACAAAATTAAGATCTTCTCTAGAGTATTTTGATACTACAAAAACACTCAATCTTCTGAGATCCCTTATCGTAAGAAGCACATCAACCTCATAGGGCTATAAGAAAGAAATAACAACACAAGGAAGGTGTGTAACTTAAAGTATAGGACTTTGTACTTTGAAGTATAGTTTTGTAAACAAAAAAGCAAATGATTTGACAAGTACACAAGTACAATAGAATAGATTACATAATGATTACTTTGATGTTGACCACACTTGCATCATTTCCAAGAGATTGAAGCTTTCTTATAGCCTTAGAGTTTCTAAAAACACCTTGAAATTGATGCAACAACTATCTAATGGCTAGTGTAGACATCTCTTTTGATGTTTGGAAATATACTTAATATTTGCCTCAAATCTAGAAATATGTCTCTTTTTGAGGTTGGAAATCTTTAAGGACATGTCTCTATGGAGATGTCTTCTATTTTTGGGAGATGTCTCCCTATGAAAGAATTTATTTCAGTTAAGACATCTTATGTTCCCTGGAGATGTCTTCTCAACATTTGACCTCTAATTTATGAGGCTTTCTCTTGTTGATTTGGCTTCTTTCTAATCCTTGGAGAACCTTCATTTGACTTATAGCCTTCATCTTTATCCATGCTTGTCCATGCTCTTATCTTTCCCATGTAGTCTCTACTATGACATCTCTCACTTCTTGAGTTATCACTCATGCCCTACAAAATCATCACATTCCACAACATTCTATGTTCTTAATTCTATGTTTTTGAGAAATAAATCTCTTACATAAATAATGCTCAAAAGCACCATGAACAAACACTGAAAGAGCAAACTTGATTGAGAGGGTAAAACTAAATTGGGTAAGTGGTAGAGAAACAGAGGAGGGATGAGTGATTCTGTTTTTAGTTATCTTGTTACCTCCTATATTAGTCAGGTTGGTTAAAATCATTTTTTTCTAAAATCATCTTGGCTAAATGACATATATATATATATATATATATATATAACCTAGTGGAGTAGTTTTGCTAGCTATGAGTAGAATTTAATTATTTTTTTATTTCTCAATTATCATCACTATTTGCATTCAAAATAATATATATTGGTAAACATAAATTAGTTAAAATAAAAGTTTATATATTTCGTATATGTTGATGAAGGAATACATTGCACAATTATTGTAACAAAAATTACAAAGCTATATAATAGGATTCAGCAAAAGGTAAAATACAATGATAACTGTGAACTCAATATGCCTAATCCTCCAATTGAGCAAAACAAACTTCCTATGCAATTCTACTCTGGAGATGTTTAGCATCTAAAATCTTTTTGTATCTTTGCATATAGAAAATAGGATGAATCTTTAAAGAATGAATGGCCTTGACTCTAGATAATGCAACAAATGTTAGACCCATAAGTTCTCTTATGTAGCGGTTTCATGGGCTACGACTAAAATTTAATTATTTTTTTGATTTTTTAAGTTATCATCACTATTTTCATTCCAAATAATATATACTAGTAAACAAAAATCGATTAAAATAAAAGCTTATATATTTCGTATATGTTGATGAAGAAATACATCACAAAATTATTGCGAAAAACATTATAGAGTTATATAATAAGATTGAGCAAAAGGAAAAATACAATGATAACTATGAACTCAATATGCCTAATCCTCCAATTGAGTAAAACAAACTTCCTATGCAATTCTACTCTAGAGATGTTTAGCATCTAAAATCTTTTTGTATCTTTGCATATAGAAAGGAGGATGAATCTTTAAAGAATGAATGGCCTTGACTCTAGATAATGCAACAAATGTTAGACACATAAGTTCTCTTATGTAGCGGTTTCATGGGCTATGACTAGAATTTAATTATTTTTTTGATTTTTTAAGTTATCATCACTATTTGCATTCCAAATAATATATACTGGTAAACAAAAATTGGTTAAAATAAAAGTTTATATATTTTGTATATGTTGATGAAGGAATAAATTGCACAATTATTAAAACAAAAATTATAGAGTTGTATAATAGGATTGAGCAAAAGGAAAAATACAATGATAACTACAAACTCAATATGCCTAATCCTCCAATTAAGCAAAATGAACTTCCTATGCAATTCTACTTTGCAGATGTTTAGCATCTGAAATCTTTTTATATCTTTGCACATAGAAAGGAGGATGAATATTCAAAGAATTAATGGTCTTGACTCTAAATAATGCTACAAATATTAGACCTGCAACTTTTCTTGAACCAATGTCAATAGTAGCCTTATCTAGTGTTATTCCTTGAGATTTATGAATAGTCATGGCCCATGCCAACCGTAACAGTAACTAATGAGATGCTCCTTAGACCACAAGTATAATTGACACATGATGAGGATTACCATTATCAAAGGCACATTTGATGTAGGAGTCAAAATCAATAATAACATATGATGGTAATGCACATGGTTGTTTATTTTGAGGATACATAATACTATTAATCATGCCAAGTGCACCATTCACCAATCTTGGTTCAAGCCAAAGGTTAACTATGAGAATTACCCTTATAGCTTCACATCTAAGTAGAGATCACTCTATATCATCATTGTCATCATCTGAGATTCTAAATCCATAGGGATCTCTTTTTGCTACACACAATGCAACATGTCTCTAAATTTTTTGCAACATCTTCTTATTGTGTGATTGGACTTTATGCTTTGTATCATATAAGTGCATGGATTCTTCAGGATTGTCTAATCCACTCGAAGTGGATGGAAGATTCATTTGAGTAGCCAAGAAATTATAATCTTCATCATGTCCTTTTTCTTCTCTGATATGCATCAATACTGCTCTAAATATTTTTTGTTGAGAATCATTTCTAGACTAATGAAAAATTGCATCTAGAAAAAATGTATCAAATGATTCCCAAACCCCTATAATATCTAAATTTTTGGATGCATAAGACACAACATTAAGCATAGGAGGAAGCTGACCTAAATCACCTATCAATATAACTGATCTTCCTCCAAAAACTTCATCATGATGTTCTAGAAAAATTTCTCTTAGTTTTTTATCAATGCTTTGTAATAATATTCCTCCCACAAAACTCATTTCATCAATTATTATATATCTTACCTGTGATAGTTGATGTTGTATACTTATCTTTGTAGATGAAGAGAGTTCTTTGTAGACACCTATTGAAATATTCAATTGGAATGAATGGTTGTTGCATTAATGTTAAATGCTGCAGCTCCTATGGATGTCATTATAGGTAAAGCATTATATTTTTCATTGTAGTATTACATGAAATCATTACGAAGCACGCCTATGAGAAATGACTTTCCCGTACCAGTTTTTTCCTAGATAATCATTCTTAAAGGGGAAACAACTTCATTTATTGACTGTGAAAACATCATGAGGCCTACAATTTTATTGTAGCACTCCTTTTTCTTTGCACCCAACTTATCAGAATTATAGGCACTATAGTCACAATCAATAACAATCATGGATCGAGATGATTTATTGCTAGCAATAAAACTTGTAGCAAATTTTGCAGCATCCTCTCTTGGATACTGTAACATCTAATTATGCATTATATCAACATCTCATAGCCCAAGCATATCCACTTCCATTCTCTAAAAATGACCTATTGATAATAGATGATGGTTGAGGATTTCAAAATCATATTCCTCATGATCTTGCACTTGGGAAGTTACATCTACAAATTGTCCTTCTTCCTCCAAAGCTCATTGGTATTCTTCTTCAATATTAATCTTTGATGTTACATATAGATGTTGAACAAACAACCACTTCATGTTAATATCCTCATCATTAGAACCAAGATCTTACTTCACATCTCTAAATGGATAATATAAGAACAACATAGCCCAATAGTATTCAATCCATTTTTTCTCTCCTTGCTTTGGTGGGATGAGAAACTTAGGATAATATCTGACAATAGTATCTAGCTCTAGGTGATGTGAATTCTAATTTTGATTGGAATTATTGTTCATGTTGCAATTGTAATTTTTAAAATCCTATAGTAATGAGACATTCTGCATCGAAAGCAGACATTTTTTATACATATTAATAAAATTTGTGTAGTTTTCAACTTCATCAGTTTCATTTGAATTAATTTAAAATTTTTTGTACACCTCTCGAGAAACATTAACTGTGTGGAAAACATGACTACATTTTACAAAAGGAAGCTCATACAACATGTGACAAATCTCCATAACACAAATGTCTCTATCTACAATAGCATCCATCATGAACCTTCTATAGACTGATAAAGCATCTTCATGAGGATCCCTTGACTCAGAAATTTGCAATATCATCTCCTAATCCTTTTATAACTCTTGAAGAATCCATTATGAAAGAAAATACCCTATATTATATGGGTGAATCATTCCCAAGTATTTTAGATAATTTAATAAATGCTAATATAGAATTATTTATTAACTATTAACTCATTATCTAAATCTCTTGTGCATATCTATCTTAAATATAGTACACTTTGTGTTAGATGATGATGTAATTACTTTAATTTATAGTGACAAGAATATGTTTTCTTTTCTATGCTTAGTTGTTTTGTTATGTTATAATATAGTTTAAAGAAGATATTCACCCCTAATATCTCTAGTCATTCTCCTTTGCATTTCAAGAGTTATTTAAATGATCAAAATAATTTATAACATAATTTTGGAAGTAGAAAAAAGCTTACCATTATATTATACTTGTAGTAATAGCTTTACTAATTAGAAACATGATTTGTGATTTCCTTAGTCACATAGTGCTCACTATGAAATGCAATGTATAAAAGGAATTCCACTTCAGAGCATTACTCCATAACCATTGAATGTAGATAAGAATCTCTAGTTTATGTAATTTAGTGAGGAATAGCAATGGAATGGTATTTTGTTTATTACTCAATCTATCAAAGTCATGAATTGGTATTTGAACAATAAAGAATATCTTTATTTTCCATGTTAACATTAAGGCATGATGTTAGAACTTTAATGTGTCCTATCAAGCTTAATATGTCAAATAAAATCTATATTATGTAACATCATGAATATTTATATATACCATCTCGATTTATAATACCACCATGATGTTGGTGCATTATACTATTTATTAATTAAAATTTGTTATAAGTAATTATATTACTTATATTTCTTAATTAATGTTAACTAGTAGTTATGTTTATTTGATCTATCAATATAACTACTCTTTCTAACAAATGTATGTGTTGATTCTAGTTTGATCATATATACAATAAAACACAATAAAAATAGATAAACATTATGTATTAACTTTCATCTCTATTTACACATTTAACTACTCAAGTATAACTTAAATGATTAACACTATATTTATACATCATTCACAGTATGTTACAATTTCAATGTATTCTTATTTATAATAGTCATTAAACATTTTCTAGTTTTCTTAGAAGTGGTGATCTAAACATCACAAAACTAAATAGAATAGACAAAAACTTTGATTTTCTCATCTACAATGGGCTTGCTAGATTTCACAAATCTTCATCATTTACTTTTATTGAATCATAAGATAATTTTTACTTTGATTTACTTTTGTGTTCTTCTAAAGATGTTGAATTTATTAAGTTGAGGGTTGGAGAAGATTTGGTGGATCCTTACCATCATAATAGAGAGTTTTTGTTGTAAATTAATAATTTTTCTTAGAAAAAAAATGAAAAAAAAAATATATATATATAGTTGTAGCACATAGAAAATGGAAGCTTGAAAGATAACATAAGAAGCTTGAAGAAAGTTTGCTAGTAATAGCTATACAAGTTGTGAATAATCAAACATATAGAATCCTTAGAAGACTTGGTTCGATAAGGATTACATGCAAGCTAGACAAACTATTAAGCATTTGAATAAGAAATACATAAAAATTTTAGTTAAGACATATAAATTCTTGATTAAAATAAAGAGAAAGAAATTTGTCAAAATCAATAAGAATCTTTTACTTATAACATTAAAAAGAAGCTTAGTTGGTTTTGACAATGTTTTTGTTATAAAGCCTCTTCATCATTTAATTTTTCTTTTAAATATATTTTCTTCTTTTATAATAAACTATTTACAAGAGATTATAATAATTCTAATTCTATTCTAGAGCAAATATCTCTCCAATTTACTCTTAAGAAAGTCCTAGAAAGTATTAAAAAGCTAGCATCTTGCAAAGATGCAAATTCAACTAGTTTATATGAAGAATTATTAAAGTGGGCAAGATGTTTGAATATAACTGTAATACCATTTACAATCATTAGATTCATAACTATCCAAGATTATTCATAATCACTTGTAAACAAGTCGTAATAAAAGAACATGACTTATCGTGCAAACCATTAAAACCTTAACCATGGAACATAAGCATATGTTAATTAATTACAAAGAAGTGACAAGGAGAATAAGAAGATATGGTAAGAAACAATTTGAAGATTAAGAGGATAGTATGTGCAAGTAATAATGAACTATAAGAACATATACTAGATGTAACATCACATAGAAGACAATTTAAATCAAAGCTAGAAGAAAGTAAAGATACATGTCCAAAATAAGAAAGTAGTTAGTAATAAGAAATGTAATCAAATAAAGGATTCATTACGATTTATAGATTCTCAATGACCATTAAGGAAACCAAAGGATTATCTAATTATTTATAAAATAAAGAAATTAAGAAGAATCTAGTTTTTTAAATAGAATATGAAAATCTAAGAAGAGCTTTTCATAATCTAAATTAGTTTCCTAAAGAAGAAGGGAAGACCATCTAGAATAAAGAACATAGGGCCTAATTAAGATAGTTGTCCATAATAAGTCAAGTTGTGGATCTCTAAGGAGACCAAGAAGGACCAACCCCTATAAGACTAATCAATGACAAAATTTCCTACAAAACCTATCATGAGTAATAAGAGAAAATAGACATCGTAAGGATGTAGGGAAAGAAAAAAAGAAAAAATAAGAATAAGTTGTTATGAAGAATAGATTTGTAACAAGATTAAAAGATACCAATAATGACTATAGAATGTGGACAATACAATTATGAAAGATGTAAATTGATTAGTTGTTTAATTAATAAGTTATGTATTGAGTTTTTTCATAACCTGAATGATCCCTATATAAATACAATTTTGAAAGAGAAATAAAAACAAACTTCTTGCATTTTATTGCAGCATAGTTGAAAGTTAGTTATGAGGACAAGTAATTATGGAGAAAATAGAACTAAAATTATAGACATCAAAGGGAAGTGATGAGTGAAGAGATTACACTGATTCATAAGCAAAGGGGAGGTGTATGAGATATTCATATGAAATAGTTAATCAGTTGGACATGAGGCAAAATTATAAGGGACAAAAAAATAAGTTGATGTATTGTTGAGTCTAAGAAAGTAGGAAGATCAAAATACAATAGAAGAGTAAAATAAAACTATGGAGCAAGTTTGTGAGTAGATGAAGCTCTTGAAAACAACCTTACAAACAATGTTGGAATCTTTTATAATGTTAGCAAGCTAGACAAGTCACTCAACATCATCCACTACTTGAACATCCTATGAAGTATATGATATACATACTTCTATGGATGGATGACAAGTTAGATGAGTTATTATGACATTTAAAAGAAAATAGAATATCTAAGGAGAGTATGCATGAACAAACAAAGATAATGACCATACAAGACAAGTAAGAAGACTTTATGATTAGAATCCAAGATCCAGAAATAAGCCCCAATATCCTAACTTCTAAAGGACCAATTACTCTAAACCCCACTACCTAAGATTGCGTGATGCCAAGCCCATCCTTTCTAGTTTATGAAAGGAATAGGTTCAGTTATTATAGGAATTAATGTAAACTTTTTATGATCATCTGATATAGAAGAAATAAAAGGGAATATTTTCATAGTAACTTTTCTATAGTATAAATGATCATCACCATAAGCTTTGAATCCACTACTGGCAACACAAGTCATCATAAATGATCAAAATGAATATCAAAAATCCCCAAATTCATAATTAATAAGTAAGAGTTTAGTACAAATTTGCAGTAAGTGTTTGAACATAGTTAGAGCAAGGGTTCTCTACACATTTGATTAAAGATTTCTATTTGTGAGTTCTAAAAAATCCATTTATACTACTTTTTTGAGTACCAATAGTAAAAGCAAAATGAATCTATAGAAGAGAATAAACTATGATCCAATTTTGGTTAACAAACAATTATTTGTCATATCATATAAGTTCTATTTAAGAAAATCTTGAGTTGAATCACTTAATTACTTACAATTTAAATTTCTTGCAATAGAGACTATCATCAAAGGTATTCAACAAATTCAAGGTAGTTAGCATGGGCGGAAACACATAATTTTAGCTCTCTAAATTACAATGAATGATTGATGATGGAGTGACCTAGTGATTATAGATATATTCCTATGGAATAGTGAAAAGTTTCTATTGGGATAAGTCTATTTATATGTCAATCTATGAAGAATTCATTTGTTTTATTATTGATAATAAGAATGTTTATTTGTGTCACATCCCTATTCTGAAATGATGTTCTTGACTAATGAAGATGGTGCCTTTTCATAACAAGTGTTATTATTATCTTAACAAAGACCTGAAAGGGCAATTGTAATTAACACCTAAAAGGGCATATTGTAATAATGAATGTGTCTCTCAAGGTGACCTTTGGGGGTTTGACCTAATGCATTTATACATGAGCTTAGAGGTCATATGAAGCATGGGGTGGTGGAGCTAGTAATGCATGTCATGAGAGCCAGGTGAAGCAAGCCATGAAGTGGATTGGCCATCCCATCTAGCTAGTTATAGGCCTAACCATGGTGGTAGCGCTAGATTTCCTCTAAGGGATAGATGCCAAAGGAAGAAAATCCCAAGGAATACTCTTAGAGCATGATCCAGATACACTATTCCATATTAATAAAGCATTCTTTTTTCTCTCTTTCTGTACTTTCTCTACTATTTTCTTTATACATGATCTTGAATATTACATATATTTCACATTTAATATATTTTCTTCTTATGCATAATTCCTAATATAATGTATATTTGACATTTTCTATGACATCAATGAATGGGATGTCATAATTGGTATCATAGAAAACCACAACCCAAGGGCCGTTTAGAACCATGGGCTGACTACAAATTGATGATGAACCATAGAGCCATGAACTAGGAAGAATCATCGACCACCAACCAACAAAATTCTTTCACAAATATTATTAATCAATGAAGATCTAATTATGCCCCATCGAGATTCATCAATTGCAAGAGATGTTGGTAAGATAAGGATATACCAGTCTAAGTAACTCTTACCCATCTTAATGTTATAAATATTAATTAATTAAGGTCATTGTTTAGTTTCTCCCAAAAAGTTAGTAATCATGACCTACATTAATCTTGTTTTGTTGAAACTCATTATCTTGAGTAACTTAGAGTCATTTATAAGTTATCATGTCATCCATATGCTAACTTAGTAATTTCAATTTGGTTAGTGGACCTTTCAAAATCTAGAAAATTCAACTATGTTTATGAATCCTAAGTGATATCCAATGCATAGTACTTATTGAGATGATTCCAATTCTAGAAATTTCATCTTGATCGGAGTGACAGTTTGAGAGATATCGTTGTTTAAAGTTTCTTATAATGAGTGCATTAAAATAATATTAAATTATTAATATTATTGTTTTAAAAAATTAAAATTAAAATTTTAGTTTTGGGAATCAACCTATAATTTTCATTTATGAACACTAAACCTCTACCCTATCATCGATCAAATGACCACGTCAACCATCAAGGAAAGGTGGAATAATATAATAAAAAAAAAGTAAAAAAAGGTGGGAGGTCAAGGGTTTGAACCAAGGCCCCCATAGTTTAAATATATATATATAAATATAATATATGTGTGTGTGTGTAATAAAAATATATTAAAATAAATAATAATAATAATAATAACAAATACAAAAACAAGGAAAATAACAATTATATATATATATATATATATAATTAGGGCACATTGGCGCTACAACAGTCATGCCTACCTTGCAGGTGCCACATAGCCTTGCGTAGAACCACACTGGTCCTATAAGGGTAGCATAGCTATTACATTGGGGTTGCCATGTTAATCCTGCTATGTTATGCATCACTACCACATTGCTCTTGTTGTGCCATGTTCTACCACCACATTGCTCTTACCACGATTGCTGCTCATCATCCATGCACCCACCACTTTCTTGCTCCTATCGTGTCATCCATGTAGTTCCATGCCATCGATTCATCAACCATCTCCATCCATCAATCTAGAATCACCCTCCATCACCATCTATGAACTCCTACCGCTACCTACCATCAATGAACCCTAGCACAAAAAGCCACACCAAACCATGAACTTCTTTTCTATCACATCCCCATTCCCAAATGATGTTGCTAAAGAATGAAGATGGTGTCTCTTCATAACATGTGTTATTGTTATCTTAACAAGACCTAAAAGGATAGTTGTAATTGATACCTGAAAGGACATATTGTAATAATGGATGTGTCTCTTAAAGGTAAGCTTTGGGGGTTTGGCCTAAGGCATTTATACCTAGGGTTAGAAGTCATGCCAGCATGGAATGACAAAGTCAATATAGACAAGTCATGAAGTGGCAGAGCCAGTATAGGCAAGTCATAGGAAGCTAGGTGAAGTAGGATAAGAAGTGAACTAGCCATCCCTTCTGGATGGATTATAGGCCTAACCATGGTGGTAGTGCTGGATTTCCTCTAAGGGATAGATGCCAAAGAAAGAAAATCGTTGGTAGTGCTAGGCTGCTAGCAAGCCATAGCACTAGTCACTGGAAATGCTATGACTGTAGAAGACTAGCCCTTGGGCCAAGCCCAAGGACAAACACACATAAAATAAAAATCATACCCACCACACCACGTCGTGCAGTGCCTTGCCTACCACAACATGTTGCATAATTCCTTACCTACCAATCATGCTCATAACATCATGTTGTGTAGCACCTTGCCTACCACACCATGCCCACCACATCACACATCTCTGCACCTTGTCTATTGCACCACCATGTCACTTCTACCTACACTACGCTGCATCTCTCTTGCGCACACCACACCATGCCTACCAGTACTACCTATCTATTGCTTGCTCATTGCTTACCATGAACTCTACCCATCACTAGCTCTAGTGTTGCCCATCACTGCCTCTAGTGTTATCCATCACTACCATCAGTGTTGCCCATCACTAGCTTTAACACCACCAATCAATATCTCCAGTGCCACTGATCAATACCTCTAGTTCTACCTATCACTACCTTCAGCACCATTGATCCCTAGCTCCAGTGTCACCAATAACCACCTGTTTGGACATCACCAATAATGGCCTCTCCATCAAAAGTCATATGATCTTGAAATGGCACATTAGTATGGCCATTCTTGCCATTCATAAGGAAATGGAAAATTCTTTGTTATATGATTGAAAAATTTAAAATTCTTATTAATTAAAGAAAAAATCAAATTTGCATCATTGAACAATTAGTTTAAATTAGAAACTTGTCAAAATAGGTTTTCAAAATTAGAAGTTGGCATAGTGGTAGCAAAAGAGATAAAAATTACACAATTAAGCATGCTTGTTATGGAGTAGAACTAGGATGGGTGACCTCTCGAGAAGTCTCATTTTTCACACCAAAGTACTTAGACTCTAGAAGCCATAACTTTTGATTTAGAAAATATTTTTTAGTAAACAAAGAGTCATTTCCTATAGATTTCAACCTTCAAAGCTCAATGGTGGAGTTAGATCCACCCTTTGAAGATTATTTTTTACCCCTTGCCCAATATAGTAACCCAAGATTTTAAAAAAGTTTAATTTTGGCATCACTCAAGCATACGATGTCCATTTTCAACATATGAATAGTCATTTCTATCATTCTTCATCCTTCTAAACTCAATGGTAAGGTCAATTTATCATCTGGGCACTATATAATTTAATGACATTATAAATTTAACCTTTTATTCTTTAATATTTATTGCATAGCCTTTGTAGATAATCTTAAAATCACTATGTCATGTCATTAGTTACATTGTCGAAGTCAATGTTCTCAAGGAGGGCTAGAAAGGTCATGAAAAATAATATAGGTAAATATTACTAAAAATCAGGTAATGTAATTATATATTACTAAAATTAGATAATATAATCACATATTATTATATGGTGTCATTAAATATTACTAAAATTGGATAATATAATTATAAAAATAGATAATATAGTTATTCAGTTGATGTAGTTGATTATTAATCGATGTATCTATTAAAAGATAAATCAATGTATTAGTTGGAAAATTAGTTGAAGAAATAGAATAATCTTCAACCATTCAAAAAAGGTTATAATAATCCATCTTGCAATCAAAATATAGGGCAAAATAACATGGAGACACAAAATCTTATTTTGATAAGGAGTATAATATTCATGAAGAGAAATGATCTAGATAAGAATCCAAGAATGAGAATGAAAGTGCAACATACAATGTGCTTGCAATATCCCTAGTGAGTGAGAAACAATATCTTCTATGTCCATCATGCGCCTTAGATTGGCATGAATATTGATACCCATGCATTTTAATAGAATTACAAGATTTGGATGCTGATATGTTGTGCTTACAAGAAGTCTTACCATGGGAATTTCTATATCATTTCCAACCAGATTTGGAAAAGATGGGATACAAAGGTATTCATAATCAAAAAGGTCCTTATGAAAGTTCTTCTTTTGAGCTATACAAATTAGCATATTGTAGAAATTACAACATGGATGGTTGTGTGATCTTTTATAAAGAAGCAAAGTTTGAATTAGTACAAAGATTTGAATCGAGTTTAGAAAATATGATTTTTGAAATTCTAGAACTTCAAGCAATGGGAAAGAAAGAATAGTCAAGATTTTTAAAAGATCACATAGCCTTGGCAGTGATTCTAAAAATTCATCTATCAAGAAGATGTGTATGCATGGTTAATACACATTTGATTGCCAAAGTAGCATGTTCAAATGTTAGACTTCATTAAGGAGCATACTTGATTCAGCAAATAGAAAAAGGTTTGAAGAACAAGTTATTCCTAAGTTGTTCCAATCTAGTTCCATTTATTCTTTGTGGAGACTTCAATGCAAAATTTGGAAGTAACATTTATCAATTCTTAAAATATTGATCTATAAATAAATCTTTGGAAGATGAACCTACCTTGAAGAAGATGTTTCCATTAATTCAACATGCAATTCTATTAGTGAGTGCATATTCTGCTTACTTTGAATCTTTAGTAGAAAAATTAGACTCTAGAATTCAGGGATAGATGATGTTGATGGATAACACTTGTTTATAACCATAGTTTACTAGTTACTCTACTATGATTAATGAGTATGGGTCAAGAACATTCTTCATTAAGACTTTGGATTATATTTGGTATGATGTTTGATTCTTTCAAGTTACAAACTTACTAGAGTTGATTTCTAAAGAAGAAGTTGAGAAGAATCAAGATCAAGCCTTGCCATCCCAAACAAGAACATCTGATCATACACCACTTATGGTATAATTACAATTACTTCCATTAGTTCATAAGGTTGATCAAGATCAATAAGTATCCCACCCTTACTTTTATTTGATTGATCTTATTATGTTATTCATTTTTTAATTTATATTTCAATTAGATAAGTAAAATATCTATGATAATAAAAATTGAGGATAAAGAATTTGCCCTGCCTTCAATTGGGTAACCATATCCAAGTTGCACATTGTATGAGCTTGGTTAGGATTCGTGATTAGTCGTTGATAAATCTTTAATTCACCTTTTGTCATTATCTTAGAAAATGAAGTAAGTATCAATAAAGTAACATTTAATTTTTCATATTTTTTTCACATATATTTTGTTTACAAAATAGGCAAGAAATAACTTCAAGTTCAAAGAAGAAATCAAATTATTACAGCATAGGATCCTGAAAGAAAGCATTGGAGCTGGAAAAAGATAGAGAATATGGATTCATTTGAGGATGAATGAAACCTAACGGGGGTATATTGTCACATCCCTATTCCCCAATGATGCTACTAACTAATGAAGATGGTGTCTCTTCATAACAAGTGTTATTGTTATCTCAACAAGACTTGAAAGGGTAGTTGTAATTAAGACCTCAAAGGGAATGTTGTAATAATGGACTTGTCTCTTAAAGGTAACCTTTTGGGATTTTCCCTAAGGCATTTATACTTAGGGTTAGAGGTCATGCTAGCATGGAATTGTGGAGTTGGTACAAGAAAGTCATGAAGTGGTGAAGTTGGTATAGGCAAGTCACGAGAAGCTAGATGAAGTAAGACAAGAAGTGGATTGGACATCCATTCTAGCCAAGTTACAAGCCTAACCATGGTGGTAGTGTAGGATTGCCTGTAAGGGATAGATGCCAAAGGAAGAAAACCCAAAGGAACACTCTTAGAGCATGACTCAGACATGCTATTCCATATCAATAAAGCATTCATTTCATTCTCTTTCTACATTTTTCCTATTATTTCACTTATACAGAATGTTGAATATCACTTATATTTCACATTTGGTATATTTTCTTTGTATGCATAATGCCCAATATATCGTATATTTGATGTTTGTCATAAAATCTAGGGATGGGATGTTACATTTCTTGTCCAAGAACCATTTGAAGAGACTCTTTTTCTTTGTCTAGCCTTTCATTTACAAGTTTGGTATCTACAAGTTCTTCCTTAATTTACTCATAAGACTTGGTTAGTTTTTCATTCTTATCCCTTAGGTCTAAGATTTCTTCTGTAAAATTTGAAATCTTTAAATTTAATGAAGAAATGCCTTGATTCTTGATTTTTATTTGTTTATTTAAATTTGAGAAAAGATTTTGAAAAGATAAAATTTTATTACACAAAAGCTTATACCTTTCTTCATCATTTTCAAATTCATCATTTGATGTGCCAACATCATCATCTAGGAGGGCCATACAAATGAGGCATGAATCTTTTTCATTGTCTACCACGTCTTTTTCACTTTGTTCTTCATCATCCCAATTTGATTAGAAGTTGGTCCTTATCACAACCATATCACTTCTATCCCTCCATTGTAACATACCATTACTAGGACATCTAGAGACCACATGGCCTCCACCACTACATACCCAACATTCTATTTAAGAAGAATTAAAATTAGAACTTAATGACTTTTTACCTCTTTCCTTACCTGGAATTGATTTGGCCTTTGTTGATTGGAGCTCTTACTCCTTTTTTCCATAAGCCTTTATAGCCTTCTTCAAAGAAGTGTTATTTCTTCTTGTGTTTACTTACTCTAGGGCTTAATGGCCTTCGTTGCACTGTCGATGGGTCATGTGTAGCCTTCAAGGACGGACTTTTATACTTCAAACTTAATAGACTTGAAGAAGCATTTCATCCTTGCCTTCCAATAAGCAAAGGAATATCCATCAAGAATTGATGGATTTATGTAAGATGTCCCCTCCATAGTTCACTCTTGAAATTTGACATCAAAATAAAGAGTACCAAGGTTCGACAACACTTTAGGATTGAGAACTTAGAAGGGTGGTTGAATAAGTTCATCAACAAAAATTGATTAGTAACAAAAACCACATCCAAATTTTACATAGTTTCCCATCATGAGTAAATACACACTCAAAGGCTATAATCCTTGCACACTTCTAAACATTATTTTTCTAAAATGTGGTTTGAAGGATACCACAACCTATACAAGCTCTAAGCTTCACTATGGAGTGTTTTGTCACTACAAAACTACTCAACCTACCAAGCTCCCAACAAGCTTAGAATGTGGATTCAAGGATCCCACAACCTTTACAAAATTGAGCTCTGATTTGGAGTATTTTGATGCTACATAAACACTAATCCTATAAGATCCCAACAAGCTTGATTATGATTCCTTCTTACAAGAAGCACATCAACCTCATAGGACTACAAAAGAGAAATAAAAACAAAAGGAAGATGTGTAACTTAAATTATATGTCCTTGTACTTTGAAGCATGGTTCTACAAACAAACAAGTAAATGATTAGAAAAATGAAGTACATTAGTATAATATTATAGAATAAATGATGATTACTTTTATGTTGACCACATTTGCATCATTTCAAAGATATTGAAGTCTTCTTATAGCCTCAAAGTTTCCGAAAACACCTCAAAATTCATGCAACAATTATTTAATGGCTAGTGTGGATGTCTCCTTCAAAGTTGGGATGCCTACATAAGATCTATCTTAAATCAAGAGAGTATCTTTTAGAGATGTATTCCTATGAAAGACTTCATTTCAACCAAGACATATTTTGTTCCTTGGAGATGTCTTCTTAACATTTGAGCTTTGATTCTTGAGGCTTTCTCTTGCTCATTTGTCTTCTTCCTAATCTTTAGAGCACCTTAATTTGACTTATAGCCTTCATCTTTACCCATGGTTATCCACAATCTTATTTTTCCCATGTAGTCTTTGGTATGACATCTCTCACTTCTTGAGTTCTCACTCATGCCTTGCAAAATCATCACATTCACAACATTCTATGTTCTCCATTTTCCTTAAGGTTTTGACATAACAAAAGGTTAACATAATCAATTCTCCCAAATTAATTTATGGTTATTTAGGTATAAAAGGAACCTCCTTACTCAAGGAAGAAAGAAAATTCATATCCAAGAGAACCCATGTCAATTTGAAGTAATTCCACATTGTTCAAAGAGTTATCAAAAGGACTAGTTAAACCTTGTGGCAACTACAAATCATGGAAGTTCTTTACTAGGCTCTTGAGATTGCTACACTATGAAGATAGTAAGGCTGAATCAAAGGATATTCAATATCTCCCTTATGCTTCTTAAAAATCACATTTTTTACTTAATGGATTCAAAGTTAATTTAATCATTAAATTCCATTCTTAAACTTGAGTTACAAGTTAGGGTGAGAATTTGTGGTTTAGCTTATGAGTGATAGTCATAAGTGTAGGATTTGTTTGGAATTGAATTTAATTATTTTTTTTCTTGATGATTTGTTTGAGTTTCAACCATTCCTCTATAGATATGACTCACAGTAGTTACAAACAAGGTGACATTCCTACAATGAAAGTAATCTAGCCTTGTAATTTTGGCTACTTCATCACTTATTCTTATTAACATAATAAATCATATCCACATAATAACATTAAGTTATTTGCATCTTCACCTTTAACTCATTAGGAAGAAACATTTTATGCACTCTTTCAATATCTTTCTAAATTTTAGCACTAAGTACAGATCCCTAGAAAACACATCCATACAATACAATAGGATAAATGATAGTTTTAAAAATTTATTTTTGACCTACCAAGTCTAGAGTCTTAAGTCCTTGTGCTTGTTTTTGAAAGCATATAGATACTTAAAATCATCTACTATTTTTTCTTTGTTGCACTTCCCCCACATGTAATTTTCCATATAAATGAGATCCAAATATTTAAAAGAATCTACTATTTACACATTGATACCTCCAAAATGAAGGTTATAATAGGTATTTCTTGTACCATGGATCATCGATTTAATTTTATCTATATTCACTTAAATACCAGATCAATGACAATAATTTTTTAAAATTTGCAACATATTTTGTATCTTCTACTGTAGTGGAGATCAAGATAGCATCATCTATATATAAAAGAAGATTTACTACTTATGATCCAATTTTGGTATCATGACTATCTTTCTTTTTACACAACCATTCTTGTATTTTATCAATAAAGGTATGAAAGAGAGTTGGAGAAAGTGTGCAACCTTGGTATATCAATTTTGCTTTAGAATTAAAATTTTTTCTTTAAATTGCTATCTATAATTTTAATAATTACTTTCTCTTACAATCTTTAAGTTGCTACAATAAAATTTGAAGGAAGAATTTTATTCAATTTTCTATACTCTTTTACAAAATCAATAAAACCAATAAAAAAATTTTTATTAGTCATTTTTGAAAACTCCATGCAATGTATAAGAGTAACTAAGTAATCAATAGTGGAGTTATTTTATCTAAAACCTGCTTGACACCTTACCTTAACTTGGTTACTTTTAGCCACAGAATTGATTCTCTTTTCTAGTAGAGTGCCTAAGAACTTGCAAACATATTACTCATAATAATCATTTAATAATTATTCAAATTATTTTCATCCTTGTCATTATACAATAAGATAGTGTTGCCAATTTTCCACTATTGATTTAATCCTTTTTTCATTTTTGAATTTAATTTATGTTAAATTTCTCTATAAATAGAAAATCCTTTCCACTAATAATTATGCATATAACTAATCTAAATTTATAATTTTTCCAGCTGTGAACTTTCTAATACCTTTGTAACTTCCTCAAGAGTAAATTGAAGAGCTGCTTGTTGAACATAGTAAAAATAAATTAAAAATAATCTTTCTATTCCTATTTTTTAAGGTGAAAAAGCAAATCTAGATCTATAATCATTAGGCATAAACTAAAAATAAAAAATTATAAATCATGATGGAAAAGATAAACCATGTCTTTATAACTCAAATAGAAAAATAATACTGATACAACCAACTCAAGGGTACAAAAATCATTAAAATAAAAGCAATAAAAAACATAAAAGCTTTTATAAAAAATAACCCCATCATTGCCAATAAGATTAGCCTTTCCATGGATGCCTAAATTTGGAAGTGAATAATTGGTAATTTCTTCAATTAAGAAATGCTATTAGATCAAGGATTTATTATGTTTGTCAAGCCTGCTATTCAAAAGATATGTATATTAAGTTATCGTTATGATTTCTTATTTATAACATTACGATGATATCACAGTCATAATGATGTATGTTATATATGATCATTACACAACTCATCTTAATCATTGGTTTATTAAACTCTTAAAAAATGGTTATGTTTCTCTTCAAACATCATGACAATTATTCTATATCTATAAATACTCTTGAACTTTTATGTATATGTATCATGAACAATTTTAAATAAATATTGAAAATTCAACTTGTATTTTAGATAATGTCTCACTATCTTAGGTTGTTCCTATTTAGTAATTGTGACAAATAATCATTTTTGTTTTATTGGAATCAAATAGATTCTTATTGTTCATGAGTTTCTTAATGCCTTTTCTTTAGAGCTATATGGTTTTCTCTAAGACATGATGTGGAGTTTAATATTACTTTTAAACCTAGTGCTAAAATTATCTCTATAGTTCCATGCATGATATCACCTATTAAGTTGGCTAAACTAAAGATGTAACTTCAAGAGTTATTAGATAAGGGTCTAATTCATCTAAGTATATCTTCCTAGGATGCTTATGTTTTCTTCATCAAGAAGAAGAATGGTAGCATGAGATTATGCATTGAATATTAACAAATTAATCATGTGATAGTGAAAAATAATTATTCCTTCCTTGGCATAGTTGATTTGTTTGATGAATCGAGAGAAGCTTAAGTATTCTAAAAAATAATCTGAAGTTAAGATACCATCAAATTTGCATCAAAGAAGAGGATGCCCTACAAATAGTATTTAGAACATGAAATGGACATTATGGGTTCATGATTTTACCATTTATATTAACTAATTCTTCTTCAGTATTCATGCATATCATGAACAATGTCATGATGCATAAATTTATATATTGTTATAAAGAAATGATAATAAAAAAATTTGTATTGCTTACAATTTTTTTAAAAGCTTCTATATAGAGTTTTTATAACCTTTATCATATTATTTTTTTGTATCAATTACTACAATTTTTTAACAAAAGGTTTATCTTAAGTAGTAAAGTAATGATAAATTAATGGGTGTACCATCATTTTTTGGTAAATCTTACTTTTAAAAGGAGGCTTTTACTATTATTTCCTATATGTAGCTACTTTTCAATCTTGATAGCATTTATGACATAGCCAACATCATCCACATTTAGAGGATCATTGTACACCTTCATGGACTAGTTCTAAGGCCTAACCAAGTTTGAAGTGCCAAGAACTAGCTCACCTCTATTGATCATCCTTTACAGGTCATCTTGCAAGGCTAGGGAAAATTCCATGTTAGGGTTGAGCAATTGGTGGCAATGGTAAAATCAGTCCAACATAAAATGTCTTGGGATCAAGGCCTCATTTGATGCTACTGAAGTGGTATTTCTTAGTAGCTCATGGTATCTATCATGTTTTCTGTGCGCATTCTTAGAAATTTGTTTATATTGGATGCATTTCACTTTTAGTAGTTGGTTTAGCAACTCTAGAGGATTTAGTGGCAACAAGGTATACTTAGAGCAATCCTTGCACTCAAAGTTGGGCCTTTGAACAACTTGCAGTATAGTTAGCAAGCATGTAGGCTGGTTTATTGCCTTAGTGCTAGAGTTGGTAGCTTTGTTGTTAGCCAGGGCTTTGGGATACCTAGTCATCTACATCTAGTTGGTTGCTTTGGCTTCTTTGGCTATATTTGCCACCATTGCATTTTTCTTTTACTTGTCTTTGTCTCTCCTTGCACGCTAGTTCTTGTAGACCACATAGGCTAGGTCCTTGCTAGCTTTTGCTACATCTTCTATGCTTTTGGTTTTAGCAAAGGCTTGGCTTAGGAATTGTGGGTCCAGGTAATATAATTTTCAATTTATAAAGTCATTGACTACATCCTTGAAAATGGCTAGGAAGATGTTCTTCAACTGTCAGCTCTCATATTTCATTTAGCAAGGCACTCCAACATTGAATGAACTTCTACATGAGCTCTAGGTGGCCCTTATTAACTTGCATTAGTTGGTCTAAGGTGGCCTCTAGCTTCAAATTGTATTTGAAGCATGTTATGAATTAGCTCAAGAGGTCCTTCAAAGAGAAGATAGAGCCTCTAGGTAGTGCATGATACCAATCTAATGCTTTGCTAGTCAGTGACATGATGAAAATGTGTGTGATGGCATGCAAACATGCTTGCAATAATAAGCACTCTAACCTAAATGTGACCAAATGCACATTGGGGCCTCCCTCACCATTATATTTGATGAATTAACATAGTGAGACTCTACATGGAAGAGTTAGAGGTGGAACTATAGGACTTATAAGCTAATCTTTGTAGATGTCCATCACTATAACAGTTTTAGAAGAGGTAGCTTTGAGTTGCTTCACCCCTATTTTCAAGCTTTGGATCATCTAAAATGCTCGGTTTATGATTTGAGACTCTCTAGCTAGCTATGTTAAATGTGTTATCTATTATTTTACTAGCTATGTGGTCCATGGTCTTGTTGTAGGTTGCAAAACTGCATAATGTGCTTAATGTGTTGGCTATGCTATATGAATGGTGATTGGAGCAAGCAACACATGTGTGGGTTGAGCCAACTCCAAGGGCACTGATGAAATAGGTAGAACATATGATGCCTAAGTCATTTGGGGCCTAAAGATAGGTCCTGCATGGACATACGATTGAGATCATACGGTTACTATAGGTAAAGATGGTTGAATGGAGTGCAATGATGCCATGAAGGGTAAGTTAAAGGGAAGCACTGCATTGTAATTTGTGTGCTGTGTTTGATGCATTGCTATTATAGGCATTGACCTAGGCCAAGCGATGTGGGAAGGCGATGCTCGTGCTATGATCATCTTAAAGAGAATAGGTGAACTAGATTGAGGAGAAACCAAACTAGGGATCACTCATTGAAAGATGGTATAGAAGGAGCTTTTGCACTTGAAGCATGCTTCAAACTCATCCTCTTCCTCCTATAGGGCTTCCTCATAGTCTATTCCTACATTGCAATTGCTTGCTCAGATGAACTAGGTTAACAATCAATGGTGGAACTCCATGAGGGGGATGATATTGAATAAGAAAGGGATATACTCCTATCCATCCCAGTGGATTAGCTCATAGTTTCATTTTACATCCATATCAAGGTGATCTATAGGTAACCCTGCTTGAATCTTCATGCATATGAAGTTGTACTATTCATTGCTTAGTGTAGTGTATTCTAGGTTTTGACCACATAACCTATGGGATTGCCTTCATCCTACCATTATGAGCCTCCTAGCTTCATCAATCCTAGTCTCCTGTTGGATGGGCAAGATGTCGAGTGTGTTTGAGATTGATACCTGAGGTTGATCTAGGTTCATGATCATAGATTGAGCTGTAAGAGAGGATTGTATAAGTTACTAGTTGTGAAACACTATGGACTTTGCTAAAATTGACCCTATCTTAGTTAACACCACTGACTATGCTGAAATTAACCCTATCTCAACTAACATCACTAACTATGCTCTCCATGCTAGAGAGTGTACTTTGCTAACTATGCTCTCCATGTCAAAGAGGGGAATAGGCTAATAACTTTCTCCACATTTGAGAGTGGACTATGCTGGCTATGCTGGAGATGACTACACTCTAGCTAAAAATGAAAAAAATTTAGTTAATAGTGGGAATGAGTATGATTTGGGTTTCTATGTGGGATCCCAAGGGGATCAACTATAGGATCCAATCTACACCAATAGGTTAGTAGACAATACTTGCACTAGCCTAAGATCTAGCTACTACTACACGTGCAGTAGGTTCATAGGGGTGTTATGATCTATGCTAGCTTGAAGCTAGCAACTGCGATGCAAAGAGCATGTGAGACAACCAAAATAGAGTTTTAAAAAGTGATTCAGCCCTCCTTCTAGTGCTAGAAACTACAATGACTAAAAATATCAGTCGTTGAAACATCGAGGTTGACAGGTGCACAACCTAACTCGAATCTATGTGAGGGCCTACTGGAGACAAAGATGGGGTGCCCTAAATGGTCTAGCAAATTAAATAGGGACTTACTAGATACAATAGGGCTGTTATGTGGTTAGCTATGGTGCTAATGTGAGGTAGTGCCAAGGGTGCAGGCAATGTTTGCAATGTCTATGATGTTTGTAGTGTCAGTGGGGTCAAGCATAGTTACAAGCACTTGAGGGAACGAGCATAGTCAAGGGTTTTAGTGAGGTGGATTGTGTTAACATGTGAGGACTACCACTTGAGCATAGTTCAAGTGTTTCTATGTAGTAAAAATGTGAAAAATGCAAAATAAAGTGCAGAAAATGCAAAGAAATGGAAAGAATGAAGTAGAATGCCACTCCAAATGGGGTTGAGTATAGTTAACACCAAGAGATGAATAGAGGGTACATGGTATACATCAAGTGTAGGTGGATAGCATAGTCATAATCCTTGAGGTGTTTGGCTATGAAGTCTGGTGTCCTACCAAGGTGTCTACATCTGCTAGGTTAGCCACCATGGTGTATTGCTAGATGCAATGTTCTATTGGTGGTCTACCAATTCACTTGTTTGCTAGTTCATAAATGTACCCTTGATTCACATATCAGGTCCAACCTTTACTACATTGAAGACACAGGTATTTATAGGGTTATAGTTAGTGGGAAATGTCAGCTAGCTATCATGTGGTAGATGGGCCAACTAGGACTATGCTCAGTGTAGTTATTATTCATGTGGTGTGCTAATGAAGTTGATCGTGTCAATGGTGTTGTGGTTTGCTATGATCTGCTAGACCCTTTAGGATTGTGTAGAAGTTTGCAAGATTGTGACTACACTACCAACCACATTTGTGTATGTGGAGAGGACTGTAAGGTACTTGAAACATGAAAATTATCTCTGTGGAACTATGCTCTCCATGCTTTCATGTGGGGTCAGGCATAGCTACAATTTTAGGGCAAAGGGAATACAAAAAAAAAATATCATGCTAACTACACTTGCCAAAGGAGAGTTAACTACATTTTGGAGATAAGTTGAGTGTTGTTGTTACACTATGAAGTTCATTGAAGACTATCCTTACTAACTACACTCTTCTAAACGGTGACTATGCTTTGGGCTGGGGGAGACCATAGTCTCCTTACCAGTGAAATCTATGAGGGAAATGGATTTTTTTCAAACTACACTCTCATGGAAGGCTAACTATCCTCCAAACTAGAGGTGAATGTACTCTTAACACTTGAAAAAATTTATGAAGCTAATCTCCTACTAACTATGCTCTCCATTGGAGGCTAACTATGCTCTCAACTAGAGTTGATCATAGCCTTGACACTTAGCAAAATTTGAAAAAATTGGCCTTTTGCTATCTACACTCTCTACAAGAGGCTTACTACACTCTCAATTGGGGTTCAACATAGTCTTGAAACTTAGCAAAATTTGTGAAAATTGGCCTTTTGCTAACTACAGTCTCCACAAGAGGCAAACTACACTCTCAACTAGGGTCAAGCATAGTCTTGAAACTTAGCAAACTTTGTGAAAAGTAGCCTTCTACTGACTATGCTCTCCATGAGAGGCTGACTATGCTCTCAACTTAGATCAAGCATAGTCTTGACACCTAGTAAAATTTGTTAAAACTAACCTTTTTCTAACTATGCTCTCCACAACTATGCTCTTTACACTCTAGAATGGTGTCCTTAGGGGAAAGCGTAATCTCAAAACTTAGGTAAAATTTCAAGATTTTTCACTCTAACTAACTACGCTTTAGGAGAATAGGCTCCCTATACTCTATAGTTCCCACTTTTTGTCAAAATTTGTAGCCAGGATGTTGTAGCCTAGATTTGGTGGTGTTTCATCTCTCTTCCTTTCCAAGGGCCAACCTCATTGGCAACATTGGCAAGTTCTTGAAGTGGCAACATAGGAGATCCAACAAGCATCTTGTAGAAAAATTTATTAGGTAACATCGAGAGCAAAGAGCATTGGATCCACCAAAGCTAGTTCCTATATTTGTAGTTCCTATGGCCAAATCAACCAAAGAAGCCACAACAAGAAAATCACAAGGGAGCACTAAGCTTCCTAAGTAAGCTAACCAAACAAATCCTAAGTCAACTCCACAAGAAATCTATCTCTCATGTTGTATGAAAGAAGTTAAGGCCAAAAAAAATGCAACTAATGATAAGAATTTAATTGATGTGTTAGCCTAGGTCAAGCAAGTGCTTAAATACAAAAATATAGCATTAAGCTTATACAACTTGATCATGACCTCATTTTCCCACATGGAAGCATTGGTGGGGATGTTGACATCCATCCCTATGAATGAGACCTCCATCCATGCAGTGTTGCTACCCCCTACACCCCAATAATTGAGTTCCACATCCCTAGCATTTAACAATGAAGTAATTAAGATTGATCCTAAGAGGGGTGAGGTCATGACAGCACTTATGTTTATTACTATATGCATTGGATAATGCAAAATCCATAAAGTGCACATCCTTGGTAGAGTAGCTACGAGCATAATATCATACACCATTATGGATAAGCTAGGCCTTGAAAAACAAATTAGGCAAAAAAAAAAACTAGAAATCCTTTACTGAGTCACACATCATTGTCAAGGGCATTGTCACTGTAGCTTTTGTAGCAAGGAAGTGATTCCCCATCACTACGAAGTTCATTTTCATAGAAGAGATGTTGAGCTTCAACTTGTTATTAGGAAAACCTTGGCTAGCCCAATTATGAGCCATCTCCTCTCCAATTCATCAAGAGATCTACCTCATATGAAGGTGGTGAAGTTATCATCTATGGTGATAACATTGCTCCCTTAGCCATCAACAATGTACACATGGAGCAAGCGTCAAAGGTTGAGTTTCTTGATGATACACCGATGACAAACAATGACACACATGAAGAAAATACAACCAAAAGAGTGGTAGAAGCTAGTAACCTCTAGTAGGATTCCCTTTGGGTAGAGTTGCCCTGAAGGTTAAGGGGATTACTGAATAGTATAATCTAGATCCTATGTGCCTCCTAACCCATAATGAGTTAGGAAGTAACTACATGACTAAGGTATCTTGTTAGCCAAAAATGCACTAGGTGCTTACCCACTACTTGCATCTACACATCCTATATTTTACTTTTTTCTTACGTTGCATTAGTTTTGCATTAGATTAGCATTGTAGCAAGTTACCAGCATTTAGCTTGATTGCTCATATTACACATTGATTTTCTTAGTTTATGCATTTATTTGGTTCGCTTATTTATTTTCTTACTTATTTTACATTCATTGTGGCTTGGGATGGCCTTAAAATATCATGGTAGCCCACCATGGCCTTAAATTGAGTGATCCAGGGCTCACTACAACCTAAGACTAGCAAGTCATATCACTTTTAACCCCATAGTAGTGGCTTGCTATGGTCTTAAAGTGGTAACATATAGCCAGAAATGGTCAAACACTAGCATTGGCCCTCCTACTATGGCTTTAAACTATCATGAGACCTATTAAGGCTTTAAACTAATAATAGTCACTATGGTTCACAATGGCCTAGACTCGCTATGGCTCATAATGGCCTAGTATCACTATGGCTTGTAATGGCCTAGCATTACTATCGTTTCATAGCTCTAGGCTAGTGTAACACATCTTTACTACATTAATTCATCACTTATGCATGTTAGCATAGGTTTCAATATAAGCATAATCATAGTGAAATGTGATAAAACCATCACATAGCCATAAAGTTTGCACATTACACTTAGCAAATAGTCATACATAATATAATATAGCATGAATAGCAATACATGATCATAACATAGCATGAGTAGCATTACATAGCAAAAATATATCAAAAAGCCTCATGGGAGGTACATTTGGTCATGCTCAACCAATAGCTTTAGGTGGAGATGGAGGTTTCGCTTCTTCTATCAAGTCATTGGGGCCTTCAACATCACTTACCACAACCAAAAGAAAATGTATGCAATTAGTAAGCATACATTACATAGATCAAGCTATCTCAAAAATACAAAAATCAATAAATAAATAAATAATAACGTAGCAAACACTAACTTGGAAAGGTCCCAAATCAAAAAGTTCCAAAGGTAACTTTCCAAGGCCAACCTCTAAGCAATGGAGGATCTCAACTTTGGAAAGCTTTGTCCAGTATTCCTAGCCAAAGTCAATACTTGCAAGGGTCTTTCCTTTATCCATGGTAGTCCATATGGGTGGCTCCATGGAAAATGTGGTAGAAGAGACCTCTCTAGGGTAGTTGACAATCTTCCTCATAAGAGAGTCACTCATGATCATACACTACATAAACATGTCATGCACATTCTTTTCACTGGTCACCTCAAGAATCATCTTGAGGTAACAGTGTTCAATAGACTCTTCCTTGTACCACTGCACATATGTATTGTGCTCTTACTTGTATTGATAATTATGATTTTTTTATGTTTGTCCCCACCTATAAACATTTTTTCTATAGTTTTCCCACTCTTGGTTTTTCTGAGCAAGAAAGTCCATCTAGAGTTGCTACTCTACTAGCTCCTACATTTCCTTATTCTTACTTCTAAGTGTGGTCCAATACCTAGCATACTCAATCTCAAAGGTATGATAGGTATCATCTCTTTGCAATCTAGTTGCTAGAAAGTCATACCTAGATTGAATATCCTTGATCTTCTCATCCTGGCTAGCCACCTTCTTCTATAGTTCATGCACATGTTTTCACAAGTACCCATTCAAGCACCTACAAACCCATAACGACTTGGCATAGAAAAGCGTGCACTTGTTAGATGTATCATACATATGACAAGATACCTAATCAACCTTAGGAGTAAGGTTAATTAGAGCATCCACCTTTGTCAACTTTCTTGGATCCCATTGTAGCTTAGAACCTATAGGCATATAACAATTGGCCAACCTTAGCTAAAAACTAAGCATTTGAGCACTAAGTAGGATAACACTACACACATAAGTAATTCTAAAAACACATTCCATAAAAGCAAATTTATCTAGCATCTCTACCCATGGTTCCATGTGGTAGGTTGGTGCAGGACTACTAGTTGGAACATTTGACATTGTAATACAATGATACAATTAGCATGTAGCTTAATACAACTCAAGGTACTAGAATAAACAAAGGTAGGAAAATTCCAACAAATGTAGATTGCCTAGTGAGCCCTCAAGCATGAGTTTAGGGGGTTCACCTAGCTACATAGCATCAAATAAAGTATCAAAGTCACCCCCATCAAGGTGGAGCAACGCCCCCTCTTCCAATTGCTAAAGGATCTCCATCACCTAGTGGAGCTCATCTCCATGAGCTACCTCCTCCTCAGCCCAAAGGAGCACCTTCCTTCACTACCACTTCAGCTGCTACTCTCATAGCTTTTGCTCCTTTTTCTACAACTAACACATACATGCATGAAGCATAACATCATTAGCTAATTAGCATTATAGCATAAAAATGAAAAAAACATAAAAATACTTATACATAAATACAAGTAAAGCACATAGCATCTATGCATTCTAGCCTATAACATCATCATGCAAATCTTGTAGCTTGATGCAGATCTTTTTGCTGCTTAGCTTCATGACGTCAAGGGTAGCCTCCTCTTGAGGTCATGACCTCTTAATCTTCATCTTAGATGACACCACTATCTCTACCATGTATCAATCCACCTTGATCACATCCCCAATACTAGCTAGAGGACCTGCACCTACACTATCACAAGAATAATACAAGTTCCCCATGAGAACCTTGGTCATTACTAATAGAGACTCATCAATCCCCTTTAAGGGGGTCTTGTGTGCATGTGGTCAAAAACATGTGTTTGATCCATGGCTTAGACAACTGCTCATGATCCTGCACCATCCATCGTTCACCATCCTACACAATTAGAATCTCTGCAAACCTTCATAGGTATCCTACAATGAATGTGAAGTGCATAGGGGACCTTAGCTAGAGGTTAAACCAAATCCTAGAAATTTCTACATGTAGCAAGGTGGCTATGTACCTAGCCTAGTTAAACATCATATCCTCTAGTAGCACCTCTATCATTACCCATGCCTATTCCACCACTAGGATCTTTCCTTGAAAAAGAAGCTTTGAAAAGGCACAAGCATGCAAAAGAGGGTAGAGCTCTCACACCTCAAGCATCTACACATCTTTTATTAATATGCATTTGTGAGATTAGGTGGCCTCCAACTAGATCTTGATCTCCTCTCTATGGTCCACCTCCCTACTAGTCTTATCGATAATCATTAGGCTATCAGTAGGGATGCTGAAGAGATTAGCAAAGAAAGCCTCACTAAGGTCCAACACTACCATCATGTCATGCACCCAGTGATAAACTACCTAACATTGCTACTAAAGATGTCAATGATGGTGACCATTTTAGCCATCGCGACACTTGGGATATGGGCCAAGAATAGGTCCATTAACCCAACATGCATGAGCTCATCCATCAATGCCTCTAGCACTCTATGGCATAGCCAATGTTGTGCATCCTCTACATCCCTATATTTCATGATAATTGTGGCTTTTGTGTGACCCATGGTAACCATTGTCACCTCAGCTAAGCCAACCACCACTACAACACAAAGTAAAATAACGTTAGCACTTCATTATGTAAATAAGGAAAAATAAAGGGCATATACATAAGCACATGAGCAAAAAATGTAGATACGCATGTGGCACAAATGAAGTACAAGATGGGGGCAGTGCTACAAACACCTCCTCGGTGTTAACATTACCAATAGCACACTCCTCATCTAACTAGCCATGGGTCCTACATCACTCATATGCCTTCAAGTGTTAGGAGATGTGGGTCTCTAGATTTTGCCTCAACTACTCAATCATGGTTGCCTAAATGTTTGTCCTATATGAGAATACCTCTAAGGCAGTGCAAGTTAAGGCCAGAGAGTTTGGATCATCATGTAGGCCATCTTCATCAACTTTGAGCTTGGCATCAACCATAGAACTGCTAACAATTTAACATGAGTAAGTAGCATAAAACACTATAAGAGCCATAGAAGCACTCACCCTCTTACATAGTAGATGATTCTAGGCAAGTTTTGAAATAGAGTATGTAACTATTGTGAAACAAAAATGATGTTGCTCTTGTTGTAACAAGCAAGCCCCATCATGTGCCATACTCTAGATAGCTAATGAATATCCCTAAGGCCTCTACCTAAGCCTCTTTCTCCAACATGGGTAGCAAACTCATCTAATACAAGCTTCATAATGTTCTAATTTGTCTTGGGTAGCAATGTCTCAATGGTAGCATTAGAAAGCTCAATTGCCAAGTGTGACCACATGATCATACTAAACTACTGCAATATATAGTCCAGGAACTCCCAAGCTCTTGTCAAGAACCACACAACCTAATAATCCACTCACATATTTGATGTAGGCATGTTGGGGATGCATTCGCTCATGCAACACAGGATGCCCACAAGCTCAACCACAATCAAAATGAGCTTCAACAACACCTTGCATTCATCAAGCAATAGTGAAAGCATTAGTATACACACATAGATGTAAATTTTGACATACATACAGTAAAATACTAAGTTAAATTAGCAAAGTATGTAATTTAAACAATACATCCTAGGGCCCCACAAGTGTAGGACATCGATTAACTCATTCAATATGCCTGGCACTTAGTGGGATATAGCACATTTTTTGTAGGTTTAGCATTGCACATGACTAATGAAATTTTAACTAACACTAGACTACCCCAACTACACTCTAGGGTATGGAGAGTGTATTCCCAAAGTGATAGAAATTTTTGCAAACACTTAGCATCAACCTAGTAACTATGCTCTCAATGAGTGGAGAGCATATTCCTAGTTGTGGCCATGGAGAGCATAGTCTCCACAGAATGTTGCACCCACTAGTACTACCAAGTCCTATCATGGCCTTCTTCCTTCCATCACCACTACCACCCAAGGCACATCCTACCATAATCCCCAACATAGGAAAATGTCCAAAACCCTTAGATCATAGCGTAGCAATGTTGAAATCCTTGCACATGTAAGAGTAACGTGGTAGCCAATGAGAAGGTGGAAGTGATGCATGGCAGAGTTCCCCATGATAGCAGGCATAGCCCAAAAGACCTCAAATTGCACCAAAAATTCTAACAACTTTGTGCCTATGACCCACAACATAGTTCATAGGGCTATTCCTATGTAACAAAAAGAAGAAAAAGGGGGATGCAAAGATAGATCTCTACATTGCCCCTCCTACCATGCTAGCCCTAGTATCTCTTGTTGACTCCAAATCCCAACACCCATGTTAGTAGTAACCCCTCCTATGGTTCTTCCCCAAAGTGTAGTTTGCAGGGCCCTACACCCTATGCAGGCCCAAAAAGCCAAAAATGTAAAGAAAAAATGTAAAACCCTATCTCCTCTTCTTTCCCCCTCCCTCCAATGTTGAATCCATGGCCCAACTGGTGCTCAAAATCACAAAAAGATAGAAATCCTCCCTGACATAATGCCATGCCACAGACAACACATAGCCATGATGGCCACCACCACGGTAGGGTGCATAGGCAACGCTATGGGAGTACACTCCCCAAACCCTTACAAAAAATAAAAATAAAAAACAAAACAGATGTAAGGGAAGAGTGTAGTAGACATACCTAGCTAATGCAGATGTCCTCCTCTTCTCAACATGTGCCTATGGTAGGTGGCTCAGTACCCTCTCCACTTTAGTAATGTTCATCAACCCTAGGTTAAGGTGTGCACTTTGGTGCATCATCTTTTACACAAATATGCTCTCAACTAGCAGCACTAGCAAAGGAAATAGTAAGACTATGATCTTAACATTGCAGTTAAAAGAAAAAATTGAAGAAGTTTCCATAGTAAAACTATACTTATATACTCTCCTACAGTCATTAATGACCCACCAACTTGGGACTACAGTCACCACCAAGTGTCTAGCTATAGAGCATGGAAAAGTAGTTGGGTGAGAGCATAGTCAACCATCTTAATAAAAAAAATGATTTTTTGCCACCCTACAAACATGCACATTAACTTTACTCCTAAGGATAACCAACCCTTCCTAGAATGGCATGTTTAGCACAACCACAGCTCATTAAGACCTAAAACTGGCAAGCATATGGCCTGTCAGGGCCTAAAACTGGCACAAACATGTTTACCTCCCATGGCAACTTACATGCATGCTTAAGCAAATTTCATTGAACTAATTTTCTCATTCATGCATATTAACTTTGTCAAACAGGTGCTGCTTGACATTTTTTTGGTTTATTTTGTAGGAACATAACATGGCTATGCAAGAGTAGATCTTCTTTCCTTTGGTCCTCTTGGGGCCTTATGGTGACATTAAGTAATGCATTGATCCTCATTGCCTAGATCTCAAGCCTATAACCTACAATGAATACATGGCATCTGTGAAAGCACCACTAGAGTGGCTTGACCATCTACTTAAGGCCCTTGAACTAGAGGTAGGTGACATCACAGAGGATCCCCTTGTTGAGATCCCTATGGCAATGCATAGCAGCAGGGAAAGAATGCTAAAACTAAGCTCCTCACTAGAACCCTAGCATGCTCATGACATTACTAAAGTACTTAATTATAACATCAAAGCATTTGCATGGTCATACAAGGACATGCCAAGCCTAGATCCCTAGCTAGTATAGAATAACATCATCCTTAATCCCTACATCAAAGTAGTTATGAAAAAATCACATAAAGTTAGACCTAAGGTGGCATTGGTACTCCATGACAAGTTCACCAAGCTTTATAGAGCTAGTTTCATCTAGGCTATTGACTTTGTAGACTGGGTCTCTAACATCATGGTTATGCCCATGAAAAATGGAAGTATACACATTTGCATAGACTTCTGAGACATAAATAAAGGAACCATCAAAGACAAATTCCTGTTGCCCAATATCAATCAACTGATTGATAGCATGGCTGAACATGCCTTGTTTTCCTTCATGAATAGGTTCTCGAGCTATAACCAAATTAGGATCAACCCTAAGAACTAGTTTAGTACAACCTTCATGAGCCCCTAGGGTATGTTTTTCTACACAATGATGTCTTTTGGACTAAACAATGTAGGAGCAACATACCAACATGCAATGATGTACATATTTGACGACTACATGCTAAGTTTGCTCAATGACTACGTAGATGATATTGTAGTTTAATCCAAGGTGATCCACAACCATGAAAGTGAGATAGACTTAGTGCTTAAATAATGCTTAAAACACGAGCTTATGTTAAACACCAAGAAGTATGTTTTTGGCATCAAAATGGGTAGGATGCTTGGCTTTGTAGTATCTAAAGTAGGTATATGTGTAGATCCTAGCAAGGTTAAGGCCATAACCAAGTTAGCACCATTTACTAACCTTAAGGAGCTATGAGGTTTTCAAGGTAGAATACAATTCATATGTAGGTTTATCACTTGGTTAATTGACAAGCTACAACCAATGCAACATTTGCTCAAGAAAGGAGCCCACTTTAAATGAATAGTTCAATGCTAACAAACATTTTTCAACATTAAGAAAGAGCTAGCACAACTACCCATGGTTCACCCTGCATAAGGAGACAAGCCTTTTTACATCTACCTTGCCACTTCTGACACATCCATCACTTCTTTACTTTGCCAAAAATGAGATGATCAGATAGAGGTCCTGGTCTACTACCTAAGTCATGCATTAATACCCCATGAAATGAGATACAATTATGTGGAGAAGTATTGCCTTACCCTAGTCTTCTCACTAAATAACTAGAGGCATTACCTCTTCCGCAAGTAGGTTAACATCATTTGCAAGAACAATGTACTCTCAACTATAACAAAAAATATCTACGAAAGTAGTAACATTGCACGTTGGAAGGCAATAATAGTAGAGTTTGACCTACATGATGCACGCAAGCCTAGATAAGAGTTCAGGAAATAGTTGCATAACTCATAACTTTACTAGTAGATGATCAAGCTACCATAGATCTTGAGTTCCTGGATGACCATGTTAGCAAGTTTAGCCAAGTGCCTAAAAATTATGAGGCACTCCTACTTTTTGATAGAGCTTAAACCTCTCAAGGAGGTAGCATCACTACTATTATTACACTTCCCTTTGGGGTGATCTGATCCTTCGCCTATCATTTTGCATTTCCTTGCACCAATAACGTAGTAGAGCACAAAGGTCTTCTCTAAGGCATCTTTGTAGCACGCAACCTAGGGATCCAATTCATAGTGACCTAAGGTGATTTACAACTAGTGGTCAATTAGGTAACAGGGATTTATGCCTGCAAAGAATAACATTTATAACCTTATTGTGACCTGGCAAAACACTTGCTCCACCACTTTGTAGTTGTTGATGTTCACAATGTTCCCTAAATAAAAAATGCCATTGCAAATGCACTTGCAACATTAGCCCTTAGCATAGCACTTAGCAAGTTCAATGCATTGCCCACCTCATTGGTGAATTGTACTACACCTATCATGCAAACCATCAAAGATGTGTCCATAGCCATAGTTAGCACTACCTTGTAAAAGAGTGGTACGACAACATCAAGTTGTAGCTTCCACAAGGTGAGCCTCTGCAACACTTAACTACCACTCAAAAAGACACAATACGTAAAAATTTGTGGCATTACATCATTGTAGGTAATAGGTAATAACACATTATGTCGTGGATCCTACAATGGCATACTACTAGCTTACGTGAGAAAAAATAATCATTGAGTAAGTCCATAAAGGATTGTGCGAAGGTCACATAGCACCTAGGGAAATGGTAGCAAAAATCATATGACTAGTCTACTATTGACCTTATATGGAGATCAACTGCATCTATAAAGTCAAGACATGTGACACTTATAAGAAACATAGTAACTTAATGCACCTATCACCAACTGAATTGCATATAATACAAATCATGTGGTCGTTCCAATGCTAAGACCTTGACATCGTTAAATACATAATGCCTAAGTCCTCCACAAGGCATAGCTTCATAATAACCACAATGGAATATTTTACCAAGTGGGTCAAAGCTATCCCCCTTAGGAAGACAACATCGTAGTAGGTTTGCAAGTTCATGTTGGATAACATAGTAACTTGTTTCAACTTGCCAATGGCCATAGTGATAGACAATGGACCATAATTTAGTAGCATTGAAACCAAAGTCTTTTGTGATCACTTTAGCATCAAGCACTTTTTTTTATTACCATAGTACCCTCAAGCAAATGGCCAAGTAAAGGCCACCAACAAGGTCATTGTCAACCTCCTCAAGAAGATGCTAAGCAACAACAAACAATGATGTCACAAGTAGCTAGTCTATGCACTTTGGGCCTACCACACAATGCATTGAATAGTAATAGGCATGATGTCTTATAGCCTTATCTACTAACCTGAAGTAGTTTTTCCACTTGAATTGCAGGTTTCATTGCTTCGGTAGTCCTCTCAAACTTCATCAACGAAGGTTAAAACAACAAGTTGAAAATTGTAAACCTTGAGTCAATGGAAGAGGAGCACATGTGTACAATCAATTGCATTAAATGGTATCAGGAAAGGCAATGGAAAAAGTATCATCAAAACTAGCATTAGTGCCTGATCAGGAATGGGGACCTAATCCTCAAGGCCATTGGAAAAACTACAGATAAATTCTTAGCCAACTAGGAAGGGCCTTTCCTAGTCACTAAGGCCTACAACAATGAAGCATTCAAGCTTGCTAATCAAGATAGAAATGAGCTTGCCAATCTAGTAAACCATTCACACTTGAAGTTGTACTACATCTAGCATGCAGCACTACACATGAATGAAGTAAGTAGTCATCTACTACAACATTAGGCTGGAGTGAATGTTTGCTATGAATTTAAACTAGCATAGCTATCCACTATGATGTTAAACTAGCATAGCTCAGTTTGCTACAACTATAAGCTAGCACAACATGGTCCACTAGGACATTAACATAGGTCCAATGATCTACTAAGATCTTAAACTAGTAGAGACATGGTCTACAAAGATGTTAAACTAGATTTGTGATTAGTTGTTAATAACTCATTCCATACTTCTATAAGCAAGCAAGTGAGCATACCACAACCCTTTTTCTACATCAAGCAAGCGAGCACATTGCAGTTCCAAAATAAAGCACTTGTAATCTATGTAACCTATGTCACTAATGTGGCCTTCTACATTTTATCATCCATAGTCTATTTGCATTCATGTATTATGTGGTTTTCTCGTCTTCTTGAAGTTGTGTTTGTAGGACAAAGTGCCAAGTAGTTATGCAAAGGCACATCTCATCATAGTAGCAAGTTACCACATCTCTCCGATTTGCATGATTGGACTAGTTGAACCTCTCAAAAGTGCATATCCCTATTATCCTATCATAGCCTACTCACATCTACTCCTATATCCCAAAACCCTTTCATTCCCCACATAGCAATGATTGCAAATGTTTTTGATGCTCATGTGCTATGACCACATGGCATCCTCTTCAAGTCAAGCTTCAAAGCCCAAGGTGGACATAACATAAGTCATCTCATGAAAAGCCTTTTTTATCTAGTTAAAGCCTAGGTAGATGTAACATAAGCCATCTCAGGGATGAAACATTTGTCATATAAACATGATGAAGTTTTGCCAAAGTCAAAGTAAAGCCCATCTAGTGACACACAACTCACTTTATGGGAAGCAATTCATAGCAAGCATTCAGTAACATGTAGAGCCTAAATAAGGTTCACCTTGCTCAATAAAAAAAGGGAAAATGGAAAAATCATGTCATCAAGAAATCTAGTAGCAAAGTAGTTTTGCAACCAGCCCAACCTTGAACCTACACCTTGACTCTCTCACAAGGACTCCGACGAGAGGTTAACATTTTCAAGGTCAAGTTACTCTGGTGTCATGGTCACCATCATCCATGATGTCCTCACATGATAACATCTCATTTGCACCTCATCTTCCCTTATATCCCCAGCACATCACCTATGCCTTTTACACCCACTTCTTACCTACCATCTCATATACCACTATCCTTAACACTCTTGAGCATGATGCATCGACATTTGATCACACACTGAAGAGTGATGTTGGTGCCAAGTCTACTATGGTGTCTTGTTGTTCTTTGTCAACATCTCTTGGGCCAGTCCTCCAAATGTCAACAAAGAGGGCCCAATGAAACACCACCAAATCTAGACTAAGGCATCATAGACTCAAATTTTAGCAAAGTGTGAAAACTATGCTCAACCCCTCTATAGAGTGTAGAAAGCATAGTCCTTCCGAGCATAGTCAATTGAAGGACAAAATTTTGAAATTTTGCCAAAGTGTTAAGACTATACTCTCCCCCAAGCACACCATTCTAGAACATAGATAGCATAGTCAACAGAAGGCTAGTTTTGCAAATTTTGCGTAAGTTCTAAGACTACACTCACCCTTAGCTAGGATCATAGTTACTTTTCAAAAGAGCATAGCTAGCATGGAAATTCTCCATTAGCCTCCAAAATGTAGCAATGATGCTCAACTTAGCTATAGAATGCAGTCAACTCACCTTCGACAAGAATAGTTAGCAAAATACTTTTTTTTTGTATCTTCTTTTGCTTCAAATCTATAACTACACTCAACCCCACATGAAAGCATGAAGAGTGTAGTCTCTAATTTTTATTTTTTAGGTACCTCACAATCCTCTCGATGCACACATATGTGGTTGGCAACATAGTCACAGTCATGCAGAGTCCCATAGAGTCCAACAAACAATAGCAAAGCATAACACCATTGACACCATCAACCTCATTGACACACCACTTGAATAGTAACTACACTAAGCATAGTCCCAACCATCTCATGCACCATGTGGCAAACATCCTACATTCCCTACTAATTGTAAACCTATAAATACCTACATCTTCAACACAGTAAAAGAGGGGACTTCATATGTGAATCAAGGGCATATTGATAAACTTGCAAAGAGGCGAACTTGTAGACTACCGTAGATCCCTTATAGTCCTATGAAACAGCACATTTGGTAGTACACCATGATAGCCTACCTAGCAAACATAGGAAGCTTAGAAGAACACTAGTCTTTATAGCCAGATAGACCAAGGACTATGACTATGCTATCAACCTACATCTATTGTACACTGCATACCTTCTAACCCACTTTTGGTGTTAACCATGCTCAATCCCATTTGCAGTGGTGCTTTTCTTTATTTTCTCTATTCCTTTGCATTCTTTGTGCTTTACTTACATTTTTTTCCATTTTACATGCTTGAAACTACACTTAGGTGATGGTCCTCATGCGTTAACACTATCCACCTCATTGAAAGCGTTAACTACACTTAGCCCCTCTAGTGCCTATAACTACACTCGAGCCCACTAACACCGCAAACACTACAAACATCACATGCACCTTTAGCATTTTCTTGCATTGGCATTGCAGTTAACCATGTTGCAACCTAGTTGCATCTGGTAAGTTTGTGTTCAATGGACTAGACCATTTAGGGTTCCCCATCTCTACCTCTAGTAGGCCCTTGCATGGATTTGGGATTAGGCTATGTGCCCATGGACCTCGATGTTCTATCCATTGAAGTTTTCGATTGTTATAAAGGATGAGATTTTTTCCTTTACATTTATCAAGCTTCTTTTCAACTTTATCAAGCATATAATTCCAAAAAATAATAATATTAGGCACAAAAGAAAATGGTATTTTTAAAATATTAAAGATAGAATCTTGTTTGAAGATTTTCCAATGCTTGACAATAATCCACTTATTAATATTTCCATTATAATAAATAGCATATTTTTATCAATTAATCTAATGAATATTGATATGTTATAGAGAATTATTTATTATAAAAAAAGAATCATTTGAAAAGTGCATATTAAGAAATTGCATATCCTGATCATTAATTGAAATTTTCATAATGATATTCCTTTGTAGATCGCAATGTAGATTATGTGAAATAAAGTCTACAATAATAATAAAAGGATTGGAAGCTAGAGGACAACCTTGACGAACTGACCATTGAAAAGAAAATGATGAAGTTAATTAAAAATTAGTATCAAGGTTAGCCTTAGCATTAGTAAGTAGGGTATAGAAAATCTAAATAAAATAATCACGAAATCCTAGTTTATAGAGATGAGATATAATGAAATTTCATTCTATCCTATCATAACCTTTGACCTAATCTAACTTAATAAAAGTAATGTCTTAGTTAGTATAAGAATTCCACTACATTCTCTTCCAAGATACAATAACATTCTTTAAGATGTGTCTACCTTTAGCAAAATAAGTCTACTTAGGTTTAATGATATTTTCAATAACCTTCTAAATTTAATAAACCATGCATTTAGTTAAAATCTTATAATTATTGTTAAGAAGAAGATTAGGCCTCTAGTTACCAATATGTTGAGGATCTCCATTCCTAGAAAGAAGATAAAGTATGCCTTTCTTAATATGTTTACCAAGAGAAACTTTTTTAATTCTTTTTTGGAAAACATGAAAGTAATCATCTCCAAAAATGTTCTAATGCTTTTTAAAAAATTTAATTAAAAACCCATCAAAACTTGGAGCTTTACCATATTCTAAACTAAAGATTGTTGTTTTGATTTCTTCTACTATAATTTATTCTTCAATACTACTATGATATGCTTCTATTATAAGATGAGAAATATGTATACTAGAGGTCTAGAGAGATTCCTTATTGAAATCTTTATAAGAAAAAAAATAAGAAAATGATTTGCTAAAAAAATATTAACAGTGTTAAGACCTTTAATGATGGAATCATTTGTATAAAATGATTCCAATTTAGGTATTGGAACCTTTTCTTTTAAAAATTTAAAAAATTCCTTACAAGGTTCATATTCAAGTTTTAGCCAATCCATAAAACTTCTATTAAGACAACTTTTAGCTTCAAAATTATCCCAACATTACTTAGTATAATAAGCTTTAGCTCAGGATTTTTAAGTTTTTAAATCAAAGAGATTATGATCTTAAATAATTCACATTTGCTTTATAGATTTTGAAAGATCTTCTTCAACTTAACACTTATACTTACCAAATTGCTCTCCACATAATCTAGCATAATTTTTGACTCTACAAGTAATTCACTAGCACAAGTCAATCTAACCAATATTGCTAGTAGCCTTTTTTCTACATTTCATAAAGACTTCAAAATGTTTTTTGCACAAGATTGTGTGAACATATTAGCATTCATATGAAAATGCTCATTCTTTTGAAGAAAGAAATTAATTCTAGATGAAAAAATGCTAATAGGAAAATGATTTGATAAAGTAGCATCTATATGCATTTTTACTTTCATTGTAGACTTTTAAAAAAATATTAGAGATGTAAGATTTATTATATTGACAATAAATTCTATCATTTCCTTATTATTTATTACACTAAGTATAATGCTTCTCATTTGAATGAGGTGAATAAAAAGCTAACGTTAGGGAGAAAATACTTTTCTTTAACATTACATCAATCTTCTTTTTCTTGAGAACATATATTAGGAGAAAAATCATCAACCTTATTTAAAAGAATTTTAACTATAATGAAATGACCTCCAATAATCTAAGGAACTTTAGGAAGAGATAAAGATATTTTCCAATCTTTTGTTGCTCTCTCAAATTTTTGGAAGCATAAATATTACAGAATCTAAAGTCTCCTTTTCCACTATTGCAAGTAATTAAATAAATCTTCCAAGGTTATCAAAACTAGAGTTTAAAATTTTTATAGTTTAATTTTTATGAATAAGAATAATAATACTTCTTTATAGTTTAATTTTTCGGTTTATTATATTCATAGACTATGTAATGAAAATCCATATTTCTACTCAAATCCTCACAAATCACATAGAAGGAAATCAAATAAAACTCTTGGTTAGATGTAAGCTCATTTTGCTTTATGTAGTGATTTGCTGTAATAGAAACAAAACCTATGAATATGATTTCATAATTATTTAGGTACCTAAAAATTTCTATGTTAAAATTTTTTACTTTTACCTAGCCCAAGCTATCTCTTTAACTCGAATGTAGTTTTTTAAAATACATTTACCAATAAAACTAATATCATGCATTGAAATCCTAATTTTTTATAGTAAAAGAAAATCTAGAAATAAATACCAATTTGAAAGATACTCCCTTGTAACCTTTTCTCAAGACCTATTAGAAAGACCCCAAACATTCTATGATAAAGCTAACATTGAAATGTGGGAAAGGAGGCCCTCATCCTTGCTTATTCAAACTTAACATTTTTTCTTGAAAACCATGCCACTAATAAGTGAAAAATCATTTTTTGATAAAAGACATTAAGATTAATAGTAGTAGACAGAGAAGGAGATAAATTTGGAGTTATTAAATTAAAAGTAGTAGTTGTAGGCCTCTTCTTTTTCTATTATACTAAGTAAAATCCATTTGCATCAATCTTTCCATTATGAGTCCTTGCTAAAAATTTCTTTTTGAAAAGAATAATTCTCTTTAGATATTAAGATTTTAGTGGCATCTTTAGAATGAAACGGATTAGTAAGAGTTGAGAACTTATTGAAGAAGATTTCATTAACTACCATTATTTATCTTTTTTAAAAATTGTTGTTTATTTCTCAGATGAACAACTTTTATATTGAGAATAGGACATATCCCGATAATGTGGTATTCGAAACAAAAATAGTTGTAATATCCTTGTAAATTATAACATGTAATTTTCTCAAAGAAAAATAATTACTAGCCTTGAGTTTTAATTCTTTTTTTCTCTACCATAAGTTAATCTCTACAAAATAACCTATGCACTACATATAGTCTAGTAATGTTTTTTTCCTTATCTTCAAGATTGTTCCAATGCTACTAATAATTTCACTTTTAACACTTTGAAAAATAAGAGTAGAATTTTCTAATTTAATCCAATAAGGAATTTAGAGTAATTAGAAGAATAGGATCAAATTTTATGTTTCATTCCTAAGCAACAAAAATTTTATGTGATCTATAAACACTTTAAGATCCAATGATTTCTCAACAATTTCAGAATTGCTTAGTTTGATAAGTAAAAATGATTTATAAGAATATTGAGAATGTAAAACATTAATTCTATAACATTCAAGGATAGCCTAAATCATTGGTGTAAAATCCTTATTTGGGTAAATGAATCTTATAATCACCAATAATATGTATGATGAATTGATATCTTTAGGATTCATATAAATCATCAACTAAAAATAAAAAACTTTAGAATTCTTTATAATCTCTATAGTCTAAGAGACATTAGTATTTTTCATCTTCATATCATTCCTCATGAAAAACATTTATGCTACAATGACTTGATAAGAAACCCTCGAGATTGATAAACCATTAAGAGGATTTTCCATATACTCGAATATATTTATTTCTTTAGGAAGGAAAATTAAAAACACTAAAAGCAATATGGAAATAAAAAAAAATTTCTCTTTAACTTTGTATTAGACTTTGATAATATCAATATTTAGAAGCCTTATATGAATGAATAACATCTTTGTAAAATAAAGTGGCTTTACCATAGGTTGGACATAAGAAACCAAGAACTCTTTTGAATCTTTGGTCTTGCAAATCAAACAAGCTTGAATAGATATTTTTATTATGGATTTCTTAAGATTAATGGTCGAATTGCAAATAAAATTGTTTCTTTGAATAGTATTATATTCTTTGATAGCTTTGATATTTTTGGTTTCATTGAAACTTGGAAAGATGTTGGTTCTATAGATTTTTTTAGTTCTTGGATTTATGAAATTTTTCATGAGAAATATAAGAGTAGGTGAAGAGGTAGATCTTCTAGGGCATTGCAGTGTTAGTAAGAAAATAGCTTGAAAATTGCATGCTTTTAGAAAGAATTGATGATCATAAATAAAATGTTTGTGTAAAAATCTCATGTTAGCATGATTATGCTTTTTTAGCTATGTGCTATTTTGTTCTTAGAGATGCTACATTTTATGATTTTATAGAGTTATCTTATGATCATCCTTTTTTGTTTTTGGGTAGAGATATTGTAGAATTTGCAACAAAAGGCTCAGTATTTATTTGCGAAGATTTTAATTCAAGAATACATTCACAACAAATAAAAATTATCCAATAGCAGCATAATGTTGATAGTTTAGACATTGTTGAAGATCACAATTGGAACCAATATTCTATAGATGACACTATTAATAAGATGGATCACAAACTAGTAGAATAGATAAACTTTTTGATCTTCTAATTTACAATAGACTTACTAGATTTCCTCAATCTTTATCATTTGATTTTATAGGACCTCAAGGTAATTCTTGCATTGATTTGCTATTATATTCTTATGAAGATATTGATTTTATTAAGGAGTTGAAATTTAGAGAAGATTTATTAAAGTCTTACCATCATCTTGTTGAATTTTTGTTGCAAATTCCAATTATTACTCAAGTAACAAAAAATAAGAATAAGAAAAAATATTAGTACAAACTCACCCCAATAGTCAAGGAAAAATATATGAATACAACACATAGCAAATGGGCTCTTGAAAAATGTTATAAGAAGCTTGAACAAATTTTTCTTACAATAGCTAAACAAGTTGTGCATTCAAAATCACAAGATACTCAAAAGACTTAGTTTAATAAAGATTACATTCAAGTTAGGCAAACTATAAGGATAAAAACAAGAGTCATAGACAAAGTTTTAGAACAAGACCAATGGTGTAACTCCTAGAAAATGGATTAGTTTCTATAATCCTGAACTCAACAATGTTATCACAAAGTGGCTTGAGAGTAATGATTAGGGTCTTAATACTAAAAAACATGCAAAGTTTTAGAATGTATGATTGTCTTTGCCTTTGATCTTTCATTGGTATATAGGAAACTAAGATTCTTACTGCAATTACTAAGGTCTCTATTATCAATTGAAATTGATCTAAAATGCTTAATATATATGTAGTTTGTTGATGATAAAGTTCAATAGAAAGATTGAAAAGATTTTAAATGTGTGAATAAACTAAAACCAGTATCATACATAAGGCAGAGAGCGAGGTGGGTATGTTGTAAGTCTAGATACAATGTTTGACATTCAAGAAACTTTTAGAGTGTTTCAAACTTTAACATTTTTAGTGAATGATATAATGTTCGACATTCAAGGAATTTTTAACATTTTCAGTGAATGAGAGTCAACTATGTTTTGTTGCAGGTGAAACGCATTCATGCGTATAAACAACCGTTGAATAGCTTGGGCATTATATTTTATTTATAGGTATAAAAGGAATGAAAGAGATGATTGCCGAAGAGAAGAGCAAAATATGTGTCTCTAGTTTGTATATTTGGAGGCAAAGCATTTGCAACTTATGTGCAAGCAAAAAGAATAGCAAAGCTTATTACTTATACTGAAAATACAGTTGGTCACATAGTTGCGAGAAATACAACATTTTTACTTGCTTTGGTCATCAAAATTATTTGTTTCACACAAAACCAAAAAAGTTTTTGGAAAACGTAATGCATTTCTAATATAAAAGTTCAACCGTTAAGAAAATATAAAAATTTCCATTAGATGATTTTCAATGGTCAATTTGTGGTCATTGATTGCAACCGACTTTGCTGCACTGACATTTATGACAAATCATGAAAGCAACCAGGACCATTTATTTGACTGAACTCAGTTACATAATGTTGCAGTGATGCAGGCAACCAGGACCATTTATTGGAACGAACTCACTTACACAATGTTTGGTCCTGAAAGAACCATCAGTTCTTATCATCTCAATACAGAAGAAAGAAATGGGCATGGGAAGAGTTAGTGCACCGATTTTGGTGGCTCTGGCCTTCTGTGGTCGTGTCAGCAGTAGCGGCAGTGCTGTCTTTAGCAAGACAATCTCTAACCAAATCCAAAAGATGTACGGTGGCTGCAGGGCCTGCAATGGAGCCCAACCAAGATTCAGATGGCCTGCAATGACGCTTCTGGAGTTTTACAGCGTCACCTGCAACCATGATGGAAATGGATAACAAAAACAAAGGGACAAAAGAGAGGATACTCTAGAACAAAATGAGATTACATGAAGTTAATACTCTGTTTTTATTGTTTAAGTGCAACACATTGAATACTAAACCAGCCTTTATATAGGCTCTAAAATGCAACTGAATTACTGAAAATCTAGGCACTATTTTAGCCATGATTTCAAAGCAGAAAAACAGAAAATCAAGGAATTAACAAACTGCAAATCACCAAGTCAAAAAGGTGTGAATACAACATAAGTATTCATAACATAATTAGTGCCTATACATTTTTTATTAGTTTTCATTTTATTAATCTCTACTAGTGCTAATCCCTATTATCTCATCTGTTAAGTTTGAATCATTCTCCAACAAACAACAGAGTTGCTGCAAAAGAAACAACCACTGCTGCTTGTTCTTCTACCCCCAACAACCATCTCTGCTCCACTCAAAACAAACACTGCTCCATCAGCAGGTTTTGTTTATGTGCCTGTGCTCCTCTGTTTCTGTCTGTTTTGTCAGCATCAGTGTATGGTGGATTTGTACCAACTCCGATTCATGAGATTATGTACTGTTCTTCGATTTAGTTTTTAGGATTCTTTTCTCAGCCAGTGCTGCATCGATTTATTGGCTCAGCAGTCCTAAATTATTTCCATCTCTTTATCTCTTTCTTTTAATTTTTGATCAACCAACACAGTTTCTATATCTTTGAGTTTCAATGCTGAATGTCTTCATTCCAAACACGTTTACTCTGGATGTTCCCCGTGCTTGGTAAAATTTCAAGGTTGTGGAAAATGTCTTTGCACCTTGAGATCGTTGATGATATTCATGTTTTTTTACCAATCGCCACTGAATATTGCCATGCTCTACCTGTGAAAAGTTTCTAAAATTATTTTCACTGAGAATATTTCGGCGTTTATTTTTTATTATTCATGAAACTGTCTTCATAGTGTTCATCTTTGATTAATGGTGTTTTTGTGTTTTCTGTAAATGCTTAGATATGCATAATATGGCTTAATGGTTTCATCCATTCATTATAATAATTCTCAACAAGCTGTAAATATGCTTTAAAATTTTAAAAGCTTTGTTCTCTTCTTTGTATTATATCTGAATTTCATTTTATGTAAAGGATGTCTCTGTGCAAACACTAGTATCTGTTAGATTGCAAACATTGTTAATATGCGCTTAGACTATAAGGATCATTGCAAATGTTTTCATCTTTTATCCTCAGAATTTTCTAGATTCCACATCTCTTTTTGCATTTACTATTATTGAAGATTTTTGTGTGATGAATCCTTTATGCTTGAATCTACCTAAACTACCTTGATTGCTTTTTTGATTCGCTAAAATTTTGGGCTGCAAGAGGTAAGTATTTTAAAAGTTGTTCAAGAATGTATTATTTTTTTGATCTGCATGTATATTTCATATTCATTTCACTTAAGCATGAAGATGTTTTATGCTTCTATGCTTTAGTTGCTAAATGTTAATTTTTCAAAAACAATTATTGAAGGTGTATTTTGTTGAGATAGAAAATAGGAAGTGTTGATATTAATGTTGGATATAATCAATTCTACATTTAAATAATCAGTTGTCCTATTTTCATTGTGCTCAGTTTCGAGAGATTAGGAAACATATAAGACCTATTTTGCATAAGCTTGTACTCTCCATCCCCTTTACTAATGATATTAAAGGGAAGCTCTCCCCATAGAGTGTCTTCTGGCCCATCATTGTTTCCTTTGGCTTTCTTAACTCCCTTGGGCTGTTCAACTTTGTGGCTTGGAGTTTCCTCTTGGAACTCTACTTCAAATCCCTACTTGATGCCTACATTGGTAATTGCTAGGGGAATTGTGTTATCATCGCAAATTGGTGATTTCACATCCCTCATAAGGGAGGTGTATTTCTTGGTCGATCGTCAAGGATATAGCTCGTAATTAAGCCAACCAAGATCTACCTAAGATGAGGTTGAACCCTAGTGTTTCCTCTACCACCAAGAAATTGACAGTTGTGAGGAACTATCTCCTTGCCACAAAGTCTAAGGTGATGAATCCCTTAATAGTAACTTCTGATCCATTAAAAAATTTAAGAGCTAATGTTCTTATATGTTGAATTTTCTCAGTTAAGCCTAGATGTTCAACTATGGTGCATGGGATGATATTTTTTGTAGCTAGATCATCTACATGTACTTGATGCATCCTATACTACCCAACCCATATTGTAATAAAGAGAGGAGCCCTAGTTACTTTGCTATTTTGGGGACTAGTTTTGATTTTACTATCATTAAATAGTACTGATGTTGACTTTGTCTACCTCTGTGAAGAAGGCACCATCACTGCATGGGTGGATTCTTCGTTAGCAGTGATGTCCTCACTAATGGGGATAGAAGTCAACATTTTTATAATTACTTCATGATGTATATTAAAAGTCATGACCAAGTCATACAATGTGAGGGTTGTTTTTTTCTACTTAAGAAACTATCTAACTTGCTCCATCGTACTTAAGAAATTTTTGTTGTTGCCCATGGCCTTATCATCCCAATTATGCTTAACTTCCTTAATGCACTCAAAAATGCGTACCTCATTTTTAGGTGGTGGTTGTGGCTTTTCGTCTCTCTTTTTCCCTTGGATCTTAGGATCCTCCCATGGTTTGCTTATGCAATCATCCTAAGTTGATGAGGTGATGAACACAGATGCTATAGGAATGGGCTTTAGTGGGCCACTTCATTATGTGCCTTGGCTTGCTTGTCTTCTTTGTTATTGGACTTCTAATTAGGCTTCTTCCTATGCTTGGTTAAGGCCTTTTGGTTTTCATTTGTTAGTTGTGAGAAAGAAGCCATTGCATTAGCCATGATGTAGGATCATTAGGTGGTTGTAGGGGTTGGTTGGGTTGTGACTAGTTGGGTCACCTTGATGACAAAAGGCTCCTTCAGAGGTGTAGGTGGTGGTATCGTTATAAAAAAAGGGGGTGTTGAGCTAGTAGAGGCTAAAGAGCTCCTTTCATTATGAGGGGATACTCCAACCACAAATGGTTCCCTTGTGGGTCTTTAATTTTCATCAATGTTGAATGTCGATATAATGTATGAGAGGTTGTTGTTCTTCAATGGATCCTTGTACATGTGCATTGACTAATTTTGGCATCAAATAGGGTTAGATGCATTAAGGATCAACTTGTCCCTATCTATCATCTTTTACAAGTCATCCGTTAGCATGTGGTAGAAGTGAATATCATAACCAGGCAATTGATGGTAGTGGTAGAAGTAGTTGAGCTTGAAATACTTTGGCAACTGGGGATCATCCTTGGTTTCCCAAGTGGGATCCTTGGCTATCTCACATAGTCTTTCATGATTTTCATGAGTAGCTTTAGACATCTTCTTGTATTGGATCCTCCCACACTTAAATAGTTGATTGAAAAGTTCATGGCTTTAAAGGCAAGCTAGTATATTTAATCCTGTCCTTCTGTTCAAAGCTAGTCCTAGGAGCAATTGATCTAGTGGTCCTAGAGGTTGATGGATGGTTATCATGTTTTGTTAGTAGTGACCCTATGTTGATTGTTTCTCAGCCCTTGGTTAGTCATTTTGTCTTCCTTGGGCACTGTGGCCACAACTACATTGTTTGCTTACCTCTTTCTTTGTCTCTCTGCATTTGTTGGTTCTTGTATGCCATGTAAGTAAGATCTTGACTAGCATCCATAGCATCTTTTATGTTTTTGGTCTAGGAGAATGCTTGACTAAGTGACTATGGATCAAGGTCATACAACTTAGTCTTAATAAAATCATTAACCTCCTCCTTGAGTATAGCCAAAAGGTGGGTTTTCGCTATAGGCTTCGGTATCTCATTTAGTAGATTGTTTCATCATTGGATGAACTTATGTATTGGTTCAAGTGCTCCTTGCTTGACCTTCATTAGCTTGTCAAGTATGGTGTCAATATTCAACTTGTACTTGAAGTAGTTAATGAATTGGGATAGTAGGTCCTCAAGAGAGGATATAGATCCTCTAGGTAAGACATGATTCAAGTTAAGCACTTTCCCTATCAGGGAGATAGGGAAGATCCTCATTATGGTCTGTGGCCATGGTTGCAATGACAAGCCCTCAAATTGAAAGGTTAAAAGGTAAGCATTGGGATCATCTTCTCCTTTGTACTTGTTGAATTAAGAGATAGGGGCACTAGGAGGAAGCATCAACGGTGGGACCATAGGCATGATGGGATCATCCTAATAAAACTCCATAATCTTAACGCTTTGGGATGTATAGGCTTTAAGCCTCTTCAACTCCTCCATTAGGTCCTAGATCATTTGCAAAGCTTGAACTAGGACTTGTGGTGCCCCTGTTGGCTATGGGGTTTGCACAAAAGGTTGTGGCATTTATTGAGAGTCTTGTTGCCTCACTATCGATTGTAGGATGCAGGGAAAATTTTGCATCATTACTATGATTTGTGAACCAAACAAGGAGAAAGATGTTTATGTTGGTATCTAGGGCACAAACAAAACAAAGGGGGTACGTGACCCTTGGATTGCTTTGGATCCCATGATGGATCCCACTTGATTGGTCAATAGGGTTGTGGTGGTGACAATCACCATTGAAGATTGTATGAATTGTGGTTGGGTGGTGAATGGCATAGAGAAGTGGAACGTGGTTGATTGCGATACCAATTATGTTTCATGCACAATAATAATTGGTGGGATACCAAACATCATTAGGTAGGAATGGATAGAGGATGGTAGCATCTAGCCCATGGAGGATATAAAGGTGGTAGATTAAGATACTATGGTCCTTGGGGTTGTTTGTTGGAACAATCCATGTTGGATGTTTTTAGGCTCAAATTCTACCTTGAATTCATCCTCTTCTACTTGTTGCTCCTGTGAGCTATGCTTCTCATCCTTGTCATCCATCTTAATTAGTTGAGATAGGAATCTAGCATAGATGTCTGTTAGGCATATTTGGCTATATGAGGAAGGAATGTACTCCTTTCCATCTCGGTGTATGAACTTGTACTTCCTTTTGGCTTCTGCTTCTACATGTAGAATCAACATGCTAGCTTGAATTTTATCCTAAAAGTAGTTATAGTGATGTTCATTTATGACTGAAAATTTAGGACTTCATCTCCTAAGCATCAAGGGCTACCTACACTCAACCACAATAGGATCTTAGGGTCATATATCCTCATGGCCTGCTTGTCAAAGCCATTATCAATGAATGTAAAAGGCAACTTGGTTGACTGCTAAAAAGACATGGTAAAAAGATGTTAAAATGGCTAAATGAGGTTGCAAAACGTTAAATAAAGTGCAACTTCCAACAAGTGGAATTTAAAAATAGATGAAAATGAAAAAATGACAGAAATAAAGCAAAAACAACCGAAAATGGGTTACTTACTATAAATAGTAAGTGGTTACAATAGGTGGTATACCCCTTTACTAAAAATGAAAAATAGGTGGTATCACACTCCACCCACTCTTAGCTTTGTAACTACACCTACACTAGGATATAGCATGGGGAAAAGAAAAGGGGTAAGATGGAAGATCTTACACCTTTTATTTCAATGTTGGAGTAGGAGAAAGGGTTGGAAACCAAAGTGGAAAGTTTGATTTTCCATAAAAAGAAGGTTTTGGAAAGTTTCCAATTTTCACAACTAGGGGGATGGGATTTGGGTGTTAAATCCACCAACATTGGAAAAACTGAGAAAATTTTTGTAGCAAAAAAGGGGTAAAAATTGTAGAAGAAAATCAATGTTGCCTTTAGAAATTTCACAGCAATTATTGTGAAAATTTTAAAAGCCCAAACACCTGCAACTTCCATGCTAGACTTTGGTTGTATGGGGTATGGGGAGTAGCATTGGCTTTTGCAAGGGGCTTGAAAGTTTTGTCTAAAAATTACAAATCTAAAACTTTCAAGTCAACGTTGGAAATGGGGCAAACAAGTTTTGATAAAGAAATTGGCTGGAGGCCCTAAGTGCTAGAAAAACTATTTTGCTAAAAATCTCATAGGTAGCATCTAGCTATACAAGTTATCTTCTTCGACTGACATGATTTGAGTGCCTCTTTGATCCACCTAAGCATTTATGATGTACTAGTATCAAGCAACTTGGCTAGTAAACAAGAACCCACTAAGTGCTAAAGTAAGGTAATGATGAAAAACCATATAATGTACTAATCAGTTCAATTATCACACTCCTTTAGTTAGAGATGTTATGTTTGATCTATTTGACTATACATTTAAGTTTCATATTTAGTGGATTTAGGGTTTATCCCCATTATTTTCTTTCATAATCTTCTTATTCCAAATGATATTATTGATATGAAGCCAAATATTACGCAAAGGACAAGATAAGAAAATTGTAAGTAATGTGACATACTCATTTATGATAAAGTTGAAAGAATATAAATGTAGAATTTTTCCTTTATTTTCTTTTCCCTACCTAAGAAATACACTAAGTAAGAATGATTATTAAATAAATAAAGAAGTAGGTTGTCACACACTCATCACTACAAAGAGAGCCATTAATCATCATATGTTATAACAAGATTCTTCAAGTCAATGAGAATTCTACAGTTGGATCAAATCCAAGCTACTAATAGCTATAACCAACGTGGTAAATGTAGTAATGATTACTACCATTACCAATAAAGGAGGATTGCAATTTAAAATATCACCACATGAATACTTGGTCATATCATAAGACTCCTTGGTGTTATCGAATTGCACATAGAAAGGAAATCTTACAAGATGAAAACAAGTAGAAGATAAGTCAAAAAGGAAAGGAGAATTATTTGAAAGGGAGAAGATGAAAGGACTCTAACTAACAATTTTTTGAAAGGAATCCAGATATTAGAAATTCAAGAAATTTATATGAAAAGAGGAACTTCAAAAGAAGAACCTCTTCCAATATCCTTAGACATCATCATCTCCATTAGTAATCAAGATAAGTAGAGGTAAGTTTTCATTTTTCCATCTCATTTAAAATTCTTGGAGGAATATAATCCATGGTAGCTATCCCCTAAACCTATCATATCTTACTACCTATTTATACATCTAGCATTAGACATCTACACATGAAGATAGACATCTACATTTGGAGATAGACATCTATCTAGATTTTGTTAGTCATAGGATAAACATCTACTAGTTGAGTTAGACATCCAACTTTTCATGAAAAACCCTCAACATCCATGATTATTTAGATATAATAATTCCTTTTTCCATCATTCTTCCTCATCCAAGCATAGATGACCAAGAGCAGATGATTAGGGATTTCACAATAGTGGTTATTTGTGCATCTCCTTGCAAATCAATTGTGCACAAGAAGATTGGGATGCCTAGGCCTTTACTAAGTAAGAGCAAGAAGTCCAAGGGAGCATCATCAAGTACTACCAACACATATTTATTTCAATTTTAGTCCATTGAAGCATATCATAGATTTGAGGTAACTCACTTCATTTCAATAGTATCTTAGAGATCCCTTTAATTTTAGTAGCCCTGTTAGAAGTGGCTAATGATATTTTCTAAGTTTTAAATTGGGTAACCTTTATTTCTATGAAATTTTATATCCCTGAGATCCTCACTAGGAATTTTATAGTAACATTACAATTACTAATGCTACAATTAGAGCCTTTACATCTACTATTGGAGGGATTTTGATTAAAGTCATTCTCTAGGTTGTCAATGCCATTCTTGGCATCCCTAGTTCAAATGTTCATAGGGTTACAATCTATTCTATATATGATATTTTTTCAAATGGTGTAATCTCTATTTTCCAAGATGAATATTATGATGTTTTGTTTAGTCAATCAATGTCTTTGCATAGTGGAAAAGTCCTTAGAAGTCAAATGTTCTTAGATGTTTCCATCCTCTCCCTTATTTTGTTTTACAATTTCATTGTAAAAGGGGAAAGTTAAAACTATTTTTTATTTGCTCAAGCTTTTGTTCTTTATTACCTTCTTAATGATCAACCATTAGACTTGGGGCATGTCCTTTGTAGAGACATGTTAGGTCTCTTCACTAGGGAGAGAATTTATGGGAATCCTCTTCTCATCAATTTTTTGATCCATTAAAGAGGATTTCCTATTCTTGATATGCCTTTACTTAAAGGTAAGAGGAGCCTTGGTGAATATTCATAGAAAAGAAGCATCATTCATCCTAAATCTATAGAATCAAGCACCAAGCTTTAGAAAGTAAGGAAGAAGGGATCTGTGTCACCTTCCCAAGCCTCTCCTCAATTGAGAATGTCCAAATTTGTTAGTGGCCGAACGAAATCAACCTTTTGCTAAGACTCTTGGGATGATTGGTTGGAACCTCTCTTACCTTTGTAAGAGAATGTATGCAACTAGAGTATCTCTTCCTCCATATGGTTACTAGTTTGAGGATATTACCACTCCTTACATATCAGACACTAAGGAGGACTGTCCTACTCTAGCTAGGCACTTAATAGCTATTAGGCATCCCAAGCATATGACTTGGAAAATGCCTTATATTCTAAACAACTTGATGCAATGCCTTCACATGTCCAAGTGGAGTTTCCTATTCCTATGCAACCTAGACCTAATTCTCATATTCATGATGATGCTTCATAGACATTTGAGTAGCAAGTGATGGAGGACATATTTGGACCGTCATCTCAATGGAGACCAGTTGATCCTATTAAATACTATAGGAATGATGCTTCCTCATCTTCTCAGTAGGCTCCATCTCATCCACCCACATCATCTCAGCTTTGGGTGAAGCTATGTTCTTGGAGAGCTCCTGTACACATTCCATCTTTAGATGATAATTATGTGCAACACATCTCTAATACTAGCCCTAGTACTAGTAGTGATGATGATCAAGAGAATAGATACAAGCCTTCTCATGCAATAACTACCTTTGACAACAATTCTGATGATGCTACTGAGGTTAATGGATAGGCTCTTTTGATGATTCCTCCTTTTTGGTCATGTTCAAAAAGAGGGAGAATTTTGTGGATATGGTGGATATTTGTATGCATTATGGATATGTTTATGGTTATTTGTATGGATAGGATATTTTATGATCCTTTTGGATAGTTTGTCATGATGGACAGCTTATGATGGTATTTGTGATGATGGACAATTTGTGATAGTATATATTGTTGTTGATCTTTTATGGATGGATATCATATTTATGTATATGGACAGCTATGTTTTTGGTAGCATGACATATTATGAATATAGGTTTTACCTTTGGATAGATTATAGAGATCTCTTTGTATTATTAGTTTATCCTTCTTGAGGATTCATGTGATTTGAATCCATTGACTCGGGCCTTTCTATCCTTATTATAATGATACCCTTTGCTATCATTGGAATCCATATATATTAAGTGATTTTAACGTTTATCATTTAATTTATATACTATGAAATGCACTAACCCATTTTCTTAAGTTTTGGACATCACCAAAAATGAGAAGATTGTTGACCCTTTGGTATGTCAAAACCTTATAGAAAATGGAGAATATAGAATATGTATGTTTGATGATAGTTTTGCATGACCATGAACAAGGACTTTACATGAAGATCTAAGACTTCAAGAACAAGATCCATGATTAGCTGTCAAAAAGGAAGACTAAATGGACAAGATGAGAGCATGGATAGAAATGGAGTATACAAGCCAAAAAAAGATGTTCTAAATAATGCTAAGATATCAAATTGATAATAGAATGTTTCAAATTCCAAAGTGTATAATTCGAGTAAATGTCTATGAAAAATAGTAGACGTTTATCTTGAAAGATAGATGTCTACAAGTAGATGTCTATACTTAAATATAGATGTCTCTCCTACATTGGAAGTGTTCATAAATAGACATCTCATTCTCAAAGTAGATGTCTATACTATCCATTTAGTAGCCATTGCAGAAATTCTAAGGAGGTTTTGAAAACTCCAAGAGTATAAGACAAAGAGAATTTATTAGAAATTGTGTAAGTAATACCATTATCAAATCAATTCAAGGTTGCTCAAAGAAATCTTGTGATTGTCTTTCATTGTATCATCATTTTCTTGTATTGATTGTATTGAGCCTTAAGTAAAAGGGATCTGTAAATCAAGTTACACTCTTTCCTTATTCTTTCCCTTTCTTTCTTGTAGCCCTTTGAGGTTGATGTGCTTCTTGTAGAAAGATAAATTCATTGATCTTTTTGGGACCTTGAAAGGTTGACTAGTTTTGCAACAACAAAACACTTTGGAGAGAAGCTCACATTTGTAAGGGTTGTGGGATTCTTTAAACCACATATAGAGCTTGTTGGGACCTTGTGGGCTTAAGTGGTTTCACAGTGATAAAACACTCTAGAGTGGAACTTAAAGCTTGTAAAGGTTATGATGTCCTTCATACCACATTTTGAATAAACAAGTTCTAAAGGTGTGCATGGATTCTACCCTCTGAGTGTGGATGTATCAAAGTTGGGAAACCATGTAAAATTTGTGTTTGATTTTGGTGGCTACAGTGATTTTAATTAGGGAACTTCTAAGTTCTTGATTCATAATTGGTAATAGGTAAGGAGAATTTTCTCATCTTGTGGAACAATAGGTAAATGATGAGCACTTGCAAATGAGATATTCATATTCATATCATATCATATCAAGAGTAATGTAATTTAATAAAATTTTATATTTCTTTATTTATGATATATATATATATATATATATATATATAATACTACTTTGCAAGTCACCTTTTGATAAAAGCTTATATACAATATGTATGATTATTGCTTTACACATTAGATAGTAGTGTGAAATGAAAAACATTATTATTACTATGCTAGGCAAGTTGGTTCCAAAAACATCAAACTATTTTGTTTCTTTCTTCTTGATCTCACTAATGTCACAATTAATGAGCACAAGTTCACTAAATAAAATGATAGAAAACTACTAAATTTATAGCGATCTTTACATTATGAAAGTAATATACACCTACTTACCTATTTACATGATGTGTAAGAAGGGGCTTAACTACCTACTGCTTAAGATTCTATCTATCCATTTATGATGAATAGTCATACATACATCCATATAATATTGTATGAATTATAGTTAGGTATTAAGAGATGTGGAGAATCTAGCACTCTACATGGTACATATAGAATAATATGTGATCGTATTTTTATCTTAGGGTGAGAAAGAAGGTAGTTCATGAATGAACTAATGTTCATGATCATGAATTCTAATTAGTTATAAATGTAGTTCCATATTTATGCATATACATGATATGATAAAACATTATATGAAGTAATTCTATGAATAACCATGAATCAAGAAATGACTGATCATTGGATTTATGTTAGTAATAACTCATGATTTTTTTGTTTAGTTATTACGTAAGAATATATCTCTAAGTGTTAGACAATGAATGAGCTTATTGTAATGTCCTTCATTCTTACCTCACATAAGTTACTTCATTCATCAGTAAGAGATCAAGCATTCAAGTAACAATAATTTGATTCAAAGAGGAAGATCACAAAACCTATCTATTTATGAATAGCTACTAGATATTGAAAATAAGAAAAGAAAGAATGAAAAGATAAGAAAATATGAAAAGAAACTCACTTTTGTTTTGGTTGAAAAATGACATGATAAATTTATTTTTAGATATCCTAAATTAAAATAGATTCCTTCTTAAATTTACATTTCAAGGAAATTAAGACATCCATACTACTTACAAATCTATGAGTAAAGAACTAATTCCATTTGCAATTGTAGAAATATTTTAAGTCAAGAGATTTCTAAGACAAAACTATGCCCACATGTTCATGTCCTATAGTAAAATTATACATCTTATTATTTATGCCACAAATCATGATTTTTATTTTTTGGACATCAATTTTTATTCATAACTACTAAGAAAAGTCATCAAGAGTATTAAGCATTTACTACAATCTTTCCATTTAATTTGAAATTAGGAAACATCATTAACATAGAGTCAGAAAATAATAGGATTTCTTCTAATTATAATTATAAAATTGATTTAGTATTTTATGCATTTACTCTTCATGTCCATCAATAAACAACCTAAATAAAGTAGAAGAAAGAGGACATCCTTGTTTAATAGGAATTAATCTATTAAAAAATTCTTTCTTACTCAATTATAAATTGAATGCATACCTTTTATAAATTTTTTGAAGAGTAGTTAATAATGTACTAGAAACTTCTAAATTTTGAAGTGCATCCATAATTTACTTTAAATGATAAATTCACTAGCTCTAGAAAAATATACAAAGCTGATGAAATTTTTCTTATATAAAAATTTTTCTCTATTAACAAAATATTTGAACATAATGAGAAGATGTATAGTAGAATGATATCACCTACTTCCTACCTTAAGAAATTGCATGTATCTAATTTTCTTCAACTCATTTTCGAAGCATAGATTCTAGAAAAAAGTCCAAAAGCTTACCAAAAAAAATTGTTGATTATAACTCAAGTATAATTATTTAGATATTTCTTATTTTCTTTTGTAAAGAGCATAATTAATTTATTGATGTACTATTCCTCTACTAATCCCACTTGTACAACCAAATTTAACTTCTTCTTTTTCTTTCTAGGAGAAAGTATGCTTGATTTTATTGATGATCAAGGAACCAAATCGATAAAAGACAATAAATTAAAGAATAAAAATCAATTTCCTAGTAGTGATACATAACTAGAAAAAAATAAAAGCTTGATCATACTACAAGATTTGAACTAAACAAATGAAGTAGTGACATTATTTTGATTGGTATTTGTTGTGTTCCTCTTAAAATAAAAAATGTTATTCTACTCTTGATCTACTTCAAACTTCAAAGCCTACTGAAATGCTTAGATGGTTGATAATCTACATTGCCCAAATAAAAATAAATTTTGACATTTTCATAGGAAGTTAAAAGGATATGAACTAAGGGATTTAATTTTTTCCATTGTTATTATTCTCTTGGATTTGGTCAATGGGATACTAATCTTCGTAATGTCTCATTTGTTGGTACAAAGAATCCAAATTGATATTGGAATTCAATCCAAAAAAAGTTTATCTATGCATGAAATAAATAAATAATGATCCAAGTTTCCTTATTTTCATGACACCTATCACAAATATTATCAATAGTGAGCCCTATGTATATATAACTAGGCTTTAACTTAAACTCTCCCATGTAAGCATTTATTAAAGAAAATGTAGTGTCATAGTATTAAAGTAGCCTTTCAAAATTTGAATTTAAATAGATCAAGAATCTCATTTTGAAAATTTTAATTAACATTGCTTAAATAAAAAGTGTAAGAAGTTTTCTATCTTATGACTCCATTATTAGTAGTCACATGCTCTTGAAACTAATGCCAAGAGACTCAAATCCTACCAAGTGGCTAAAGCATAAGTAGTTGAGGGGGCCTTATGGGAAAAGAAGCTATCATACTAAAATGTTCCTATCATAAGTTTTACCCATGGTTTTTCAATCACATATAGCTATTAAATTAGTTTTCCTACAAATGTCTGATTAATTTTTGTAAGTGTAATCTCCAACTTCCAGCTTTGGTTAATTAACATTGTGTATTCCAACTAATTAAATCACTAGCATTATTATCCCATAGGGACTTTCATTCTAGTCTTTTCAAGTTCTTCATTTTATTCCTTCACAATGTATTAAAAATATCAAATATCATTCATTTCTTATTTTTAACTATTACTAGTGTTGTATGAACTTTGATCTTTTTCTACATAAATCAAATTTTTGAGCATATTCTATCACTTTTTCAACTTAATCCACCTCTAGCAATTTTATATTTGACATCCTACATCATTGATAGCATAGTTTCTAGTCTCTATCTTCAACATCTACTAGAAATGATGTCCTACATCATTGACAGTGTCATTCTGCGATGCTTCTTTTCTCTAGTTTTCAATTTCGATATTCAATGTCATATCCTATATCAAATTCTAACTTCATTTTTTCAGAAGCCTAATGTTTGACATACAATTCCATTTTACTCTTCAACATCTAGCATCAATCTTGTTTTGATGTCCAAGGTTAGTTTTTCATATCAACTATATTTTTAATGCCTGCTTCATCTATGCAACATTTTTCCTATCTAGAACTTTTTAGAAGATTCTATGGGTCCCAATGCAACATTTTTTTAAAATTTATGAAAAAATTATAACCTATAAATAGGAGGATTTTCTCTATATAAAAAGGAGTTGGAAACTTAGAAAAGAAAAATTCCTATGAAATAATAACCCTTCATGCAATTTTTTTTTCCAACATATCAGAAATCTCTATGTGCTTCTTAATTTCATAGAGCTTCTCTAATTTCTCTCTTTTCTCATTCTACCAATACATTCTATCTGCTTTGTGATATCCTCTTAACACACACAAAATCCCATTAAATCCATATCCATGCACAGATATGACTTAATCCCCTTTCCATTATATCAAACTAGTTTCTAATCTACAGCAATTCTATCTAGTTAAGAAATCTCCATCAAGTACATATATGAAAGAAAGAAAATGGGGGTATATAGCTCCTTGTCAATCATACCTAATTCAAGATTTCATCTAGAAGAATTGGTACTACATTCTTCCAAGTTCCTTTCCTAGGTGTTCAATTTTTTTATTTTTATTTTTGGTATTTCAACATTTCTTTTTTCAATTGACATTTGGTGTCGTAATAAATTTGTGTTGATGTCCTTTGGACTTAAGGACTACTAAGGACATCTAATGCTCCAAACCAAAATTTAAATTTCAATCTTCACCTTGCATGAGGAATTGAATAAGAATGAAAAAAGGTTCTTTATTCTTTTGCAAAAACATGGTTGAATTAAAAATCTAGAAGCATTACCTATGGACAAAAAAGGACTCAAGAGAATCATGCTCAAAACTCCTCATACAATGCACAACTAATAATTTTTGAAATCCTTAAAACCTATATGCTTGATGGAAGCTTAATTAAAGCTTAATACTTTCTTCCAAATTCCTACATAATGCACTTCTCTCTTCTCCTACTCAAATGATGGCTTAGATCCCTTTTATAGCCTCTTTCAAGTGTTTCTTTGTCTTTCCTCCTATTTGGAATTCAAATTAAAGTGCATTTGAATCCATATGAGACATATTAAAGAAGCATGAGACATATTTCCTAAAAAAACTCATCCCAAAGAACATGGATTGTGATTAGGGGAGACATCATAGAGGATATGTCTTATCTCAGCTAAAGATGTCTTATGGGAGGTGTCTTGTCTCAATAGGAGGTGTCTTCCCTAAGTTAACAACATTTCTCAAGAGATGTCTCCCTACTGTTGGAGATGTTTGGCCTACCTAAAGATGCCTTGGCTAGACAAGAAACATATTGTTAGAGAGCAATGCCAAAACTGCAAACTTTATCCCAAAGTCTCATAAGAAGAATGCACTTCCCATTTGCCTCCTCCAACCTCTTGGACATGCAAAACAATATAAAAATACAAACCAACCAAAGAAATAGATAGCATACATTAAAAATAGTTTGAAAATGGTACATGGGATGGGTTATTTCATCATCATCTCTCTCATCCTTAGAATCGAAACTCATTTCAATTTGGTTATACACATGGGATAGAATTAAGCCCCCATATAGCCAAATTCTTTTTAGAAACCAAAATTACATTTTCAAGTCCTTCATCATTCTAGTGCATTAGATATTCATGCACCTTATGGTTTCTTATGCTCCTAACATCCCTTTCTTGTAGCACAATAGGTTTTCTTGGTGGCTTCAATGGTCTTGCATCATCAAGTGCACCCCTAAGAATCTCTAAACTATTCTTTAAGTTATAGGTACATACCTTACCATGGTAATGGCTTAAATATAAAACATTGAATACACAAGAAAATAGAAAATGATTAGAAATGTTAATTTTGTAAGCATGATCATTCACATTAGCCTTGATTTGAAATGGACTAATCTTCTTGGATTTGAGCTTAGATATGTTTACATTTCTCAACCTCTCCTTTCCCAAATGATGCCACACCTAATCTCCAACACTAAATACCACCCTCCTTTTTTCCAAGTTCTTTGTAGTGGTAACTTCTTTGGTCTTGCCTTCAAGTTTTTTTCTTAGTCACTTATACATGTATTGCATGCTTTTCAAAAAATCCAAGCTAGCATGGGTACAATGATCAAATTACTTTAAATCATCTATCATGCTATAGGCATAGCAATAGTTTAACTTAAATGGGATTTTTCCAATCCTAGAGTGGTAAGAAATATTGTTACTAAACATAGCATGTAACAAATGATTTTCCACCTATTGGGCTGATTCTCACAAAGACACCTCAAAATTTTGAGCAATGATCTGTTGATGACTTTAGTTTGGCCATCAGTTTATGAATGATATGAACTTGAAAAGGATAATTTTTCACCCAACAATTTCCCCTATGATATGCAAAAATGAATTAAAAATTTAACATCCCTATTACATATAATTTTTAATGGGTGACCATGTAATCTTATAACAATTTGAAAATATAAATGAGCAACATGGGATGTATCATTACTTCTTTTACAAGGAATAAAATAAACCACTAAAAGAAGCCTTATTGTCAAAGTTTCAAGGTCTTTCCAAAATAACGTAAGCACAATAAATAGGAAGGATGTCACAATGTACCTTATCTCTAAATGATCCAATTTGGAAAGACAAAATACATCTCTCTTTGATCTCTAGGAAATGATCCTTGAATAAGCAATGGACTCTATAACATCTAAGATGTAGGAATGTCTTCAAATGAAGATTAGAAACAACCTTTTAAGAGATTGCATTTTCTCAAGCACCATCATCAATGAAAATATGTATCCATTCCACACTATCTAAACACCTATCTTCAATTATAAAGAGCATATTTCTTCTATGATCTTCATTGGCATTAAAATTTCTCATAAAGATACAAGAACTAATTTTAGTAATATCTTTAATCATTGGTACATGAGGATTATTTTCATTAAAGGATTCTTCCATTTCCAAAATCCAATGCTCCTTACCTTTGGAGATGGCTTTTTGCACTTCCATTTCTTTTATTCCTTTTCACCACAATTGAAGCATTGAAGTTTGGATGCATGGTTATTTTCTTGATCCCTTTCATTCCTAGAGTAGTATTTCTTGGAATCTTAGTCATCCATGAACTTCTCTTGCTTTTCCTAAGTGTCTTCATTGGCATTTCCCTTCTCCTTAACTCCTTTCTCACCTTTACAAGCTTTGGAGTCCTTGCCCTTAAAAGATTTGGGATCTCTATTATAGTCTTGAAATTTTTTCTTAGCTTTAAGAGCTAATTCAAATGCCTCATCTAATGTTTGGGGCTGATAGAATGTTAGCTCTTGTTGGTATTCTCTATTTAATCCTCCTTGGAAATTGGATGCTTGTTCATAATCATCCCAATGAACGTTTGCAAGTTAGAAAGATTTTCAAAATTCCATGTAAAATTCTTTGACACTGTAATCACCTTTCCTTAAATACTTCAATTTTTGAATTAATTGTTGCTTATGTTGAGTCTTCTCAAATTTTTGATTAAGCATGAACTGTATAAGGGAACGAGCTTTGATAAGAGCTCCATTACTTACAATGTAAGCATGATACTCTTTCTTCCACTAAATATGGACCATACCATTAAGCTTGGTTTCAACATATGATACCTTTTGATGATTTTCCACATCTTTTATCTCAAAGTACCTGTTTAATGTCTTGATTCAAGAAAGAAAAGATTCAGTACCTTCCATCCCATTAAAGGCCTTCATTCCACATGAGGCATCTTAGAGGCATGCCTAAAAGTCTTTACAAGAGTAATTTCTAATTCTTCCTTTGGGTTCTCTTAATGTCTAAAAATAGATTCATTATTCCTCCCTCTTGTAAATCTAGACCTATGGGACTTTGACCCAACAATTGGAGAATGAGGATTTACATCATAGTCCTCATCATCTCCAATATCTTCATCTCCAAAAGAAATGTCATCTTTAAGATTAGGCATGGACGTTTGCCTTGATGAAGAAAATTCAAAGTTGGCAGCTTACCTATGTTTCCTTGGTGTTGGAGGTTGATCCTTCTTTTCTTCAAGCTTTTTCATTCTATCCACAAGATTTTGCAGTACATCTCTTAAGTCTTTCATATCCTTGGCTAAGACCTAGATTGATTTCTTCTTTGGTGTTATGATCAAGTAGACCTGAATGACAAATTAAATGAATACCCATAAGAAATTGCAAAAATATTAAGAGTACCCACAACATAGGTTGAAAAAAAATTCTCACAAATTCTAACTAAAGAAGGCTAATGGGTATTATAGAAAATGATATTTCTCAATACCTAGTTCAATTGATTAGACCAATTGACTAAAAGAAGGCTAATTAAACCCTAATTGAGTGTGGAAATTAGCATCAATTAAAATTGTGAACCAAAATGAACTTAAAGAAGAGTGAATTCTTTATGAATTATTGTAGTGAATTCCTTTCCTTGAGACAATTGTTGTAGAGGAGATGTCTTGTAAGTAGGGGAGACATCTTGTCTTAGTTGAAGATGTCTTATCTTAATATGAGACATCTTTCCTAAGTTGACAATAATTTTCAAGATATGTCTTCCAACTACTTGAGACATCCTGGCCTACTTAAAGATGTCTTGGTTGGCCAAGAGATTTTGATGAGTGATGAGGTACCCCTTATGTCCAACCATATGAATCACAAGCATTCATGCATAATCCAATAAAATTCCATACATGGGACTAGTTGTGACATCTAGATCATTATTACTTAATCATAGTTCACTATCTTTCCACTTGGATTAGTGGTAGCTTTGTCACTTATGGTTTAGTCCATAGTGAGGCATATGATTCTTGATGTTGTTTTAACCTTATTCTACTCCTAATGATAATAAAGAAATCAATTTTTTAAATTAATGAACAATAGAAAGTAAACTCTAAACTAGCCTTTGGGTGATGATTGTCCATTCCTAGCTTGTTGTACACATCTTGGACCCACATGTCCACTACTAAGGTTACCAAGTACTATGCTACTAGGTGAACCAAATAATAACGCTGCTAGGGTTACCAAGTGAATACATGTTTACACTTGAAACTAGTCGTGCTCATTCCACCAATTCATTAATATGCATGGAAATGTAAATAATAACTATGTAGCTAAAATGTAAATTATATGGAAAGTAAATTTAATCTAAGAAAAAGTGCTACAATGAATACTAATTAATCTCGATCTTATTGTCATTCATGAAATATGTCTAGGTACATTGCCACTTAAATAAGACATTGTACAACTAAATTAGATCCACGTTGTGGGCACTCACTAACTATTCTCTAAGACTACAGAATAAAACTACAAGAGTTTAGCTACTCTATTGACCAAAGAATGCTAATACACAGTGGGAGCATGTGTATTTAGAGATTTTATTATGGAGCTACGTTGACGAGGCCTTATAAACATAGTAAATGCTACATCGATGTGGCCTCATCAACAAGGAACATCATGTCAATGGAGCCATGTCAATGAGGGTCAATCAACGTGACACTTTGATGCTTCATCATATTCCCATGACTAAATGAAAACTCATCCTCAAGTTCCTTTATAAAATTAGGAAGGTATGCAATTATTGACTGACATTGGACATAACAAACTAACATAACAAAACTAAGTGCCACATTACAAAATTTTATTTTAGTGGATGCATACAAAATGATAGAGTGACAAAAATACTAAATAGACATTGAAGATTACAAAATTTGTAGAGGTCTTCAAAAATCTACTTAAGATGAATCTTCTTGTTGCCGCTAGTGCTGGCAGAATTCCATCCTTGATTGCTATGTTGATGCTTCTTTGGTTATGTGAAACATTCTTAAAGGATGGACTAAAATTTCTTCTCATCATCCAATGGATCTAGCAAACATGTAATGCTTGAGCTACTATCTTCTATGTGCTATGATTTGTCCATGGGCATATCCTCCATTGTCCCTCTCTTAGCTTCATTTTCATGCCTGACAAAAAAACTTCTACCTTAGGTGTTTCTTTTAGCATCACTTATAGTCACCAAAGGGTCAACATTAGTTTTGGTAAATTTTCCTTAATAATTAACCCTTTTTAGATCCCTTAGTTTTCATTTAAGCACAAGGTGATGATAGATGCCCAAGGCAATGAGGTAACTAAAATCATCAAGTTGTTTACATTATTTTAATCAATTACTATCAATTACCATGATGTTTGAAAATAGGATGTTAGAAAAATTTCGAAGTGGACATCCCTAGCCCCCATGACTAATAAGCGTAACTTCAAAAGCATACAAGTTTTCAAAAAATTGAAAAAAAAGGATAATTCAAAATATGGACAAGAAATATTTAACTTGAAGAATATTTTAATAGAAAAGTAGGAAAAATTAAATAAGTAATTGAAAGTGATGAGAAGTAGTTCCAAAATTATGCATAAATTTAGAGAAACTATCTTTGATATTTTGTAAGATATGAACGTTAGTCCAAAGTGATGATTAACAAAAGTTATGCAAGTGGGTCCTTACCAAAGTAGGCTCCTACCATAATGCCCTTGCATAACCACTTATATAGATGTTTGTGCATAGCCAAGAAGTTAAATGTAGACCATGCCTTTGTTCCAAACAACACACAACTACTATGGTTGGGATGTTGCACTATACTACACAAAACTAAAAGGTTGATAATCACATGTAGTAGTGAGGTAAATAGTGGGATGAGAAGGGATTATAGAGATTGAGATGTAAGGTACTTGACCATGTCCACAATAGGTTCTTGTGAAAAATGTGATTAAAATGATCTTCATACCTATTTATCCAAGTTCATACTAAGTCCATACCATGAACAATGATGTCACATTGATGTGTTCCCTCATGCTGACTACCATGAGTGCACAACTAGCTTAAAGAACAATTATCACTCCAAAAAGAGAAGAAAAGAGAAGAAAAGAGAAGAAGGAAGAAAGGTCCTTAGTTAGAGGGACACCTTTAGGCATGTGTAACATGTCTTTGTAGCCTCATAACCAATGCCTGTGGCCCATTATTGTGTCTAAGGGATGTGCTTTGAATTCCTATTATTATTATTTTCCTCTTTTTCTTTTTTTTTGTTTTATTTTTTTGTTTATTTTTTCTTTTTTTCATGGGAACCACACCATGCAAAGATAGATCTTCCTTCGATGGAGAAGTGATGATATGTTCCAAGAGGAGTCATAAACAACATGAAAAAAGATAAGAAGAAAATTCAACAAAGTCCCCTTGAGGTCACAAACTTATCATTCCCACTTAGTTGTTTTCTCTTTTTTCAAGGTATAATGATCATTGATTAATTTTAGTTTCATGAAAGAAGAACCAAATTATTTCCTTCAAAAAGACCTTTTATTCATAGAACTGGAGGGATGGATGAGTTGGTCTCATTACTTTACACAATTACTTATCCAATCATATTAATAGCATAGAACAAAAATCCAACACATAGTGTAGACTTTTTCATCATGACTTGGCAATATTATTAATAGAAACATAAAAGACATTCATAAACATAAAGAAAATAACTTAGGAAAAGAGAAGATTATAATGAAAGAAAAAGAAAAATATTAAGAAATGGAAAACATATGAAGAATCAAAAATTTTTGGAAGAAATAGTAAAATAATAAAAAAATATAAAACAAAAAATCTAAAAAATACTTATTAGTTCTTAAACTAGGATGGAGCATCTCCCCTACGACTAATCTTCTGGCTACACATTCAAGAGATGGACCACACAATACCTTGGTTATAGACCATTGGTTTTCCATCTATCACTATTACTAATTTAATTAATCATGTGGTAGCACATATAACATTGGTAATAGTCTTGTTTGGATCATTCAGAACTTGAAGATATTTCTTTTTTGGGTTATCCAGATGTGCTTGCTTCTTCTTCTTAATTTTCTATTTTAATTCTCGGATCTCTATGTTTAATATCCTTTTTCATTGTATAATAAAAGTGTAATATATATGTGTCTAAGTCCTCTATTTAGTCTATGTTCTTAAGTATAGAATTAATAAGCAAATTAGTTGCCTCCATGCATCTTTGAATAATTTTATATTCTCATTTTCAAGCCATTGGATGTCTTCTAGTTTAGTGGCTACTACGTAGATTAGTTTTTGCTCATACACTTGCTCCTAAACTTTGTTGTGGGCTATGCTAATATTTTGAATTTTTTTCCCAAAAATACACCATTTACTATTAGTAGTGATGTATGGATTCTTCTATCTCTCCATAGCGATAGGTTCATCGTTTTTGTTAGGTATTGGAGCAACAATGGATGTTGGCCTTTGCGTATGATTGGAGGACATTGGTTATGAAAGGAAGGGTGTTGTACTTGATTAGCATTATGCTAGTATGGATGGGTTAGTAGGTCCATGAGTGTTATGCATACACATTGGAACTTTCCTAAAGAAAGGGTGTTTTTGAGATTATGGTAGAGATCTACTAGCATTATCATTTCTGTATGTGTTTGCAACACAAGTGGCATTTTTTCATTGATGTTATGGTGTAAAACATTTTGTGTTGTTGGCCATGACATGTGATGGAGGGGAGTATGATAATATTGAGAATAAGATGTAGGATGAAAGGTGTGAGGTGGTGATCTAATATAAAATGTTGTAGGTTCATGATATTCAGGAGAGTGGTAGTAGTGATTCGAGGTAGAGGAAGTGGAACTAGCTAGGAAAATAGATTGTTGAACATAATATCTATATCGGTTTGGTTGGAAATATGGGTAGGGCCAGTTTGATGATGACCTCATCCATGACTATGGGTTCTACAATTGTGGTTGATGATAGTGTTGAGGCTAGTAAGAAGTCCCACTAGGATGATACGGTTGGTTGTAGGACTATCTATAATTACCTTGTGAGAAAGGTAATTTCCTAGGAATTTGCTTTTGTACAAACTTAGGGTTCAATGTAAAATCCCTATACTCATGTAGATGTAACATGACTAGGAAATATCCCTTTGGATGGACATATATGTAGATGTCACATCGATCATCTTCTTCGGTGATTGAGTCTATAGCCTCTTCTTCTACAACCATTTCTCTTTTTTTCTGATAAGTGTTCTTACCAATCTCTTAGTTCCTTTTCCTTCGTTCGTTGTGGTGATGTAATTTATTTTGCATTACTTTCTCCTCTACGATTTCTATGCAAGTTGTAACTTTCTCATTTAGTCATTCCAACATCTTATCTAGGTTTGCTTCAAGCTCAATATAATTTTTTATTAGTAGGGTTTTTTTCAAAATCATCTCATCGAGAGCTACCTCTTTTTCCTCATCATAGATATGGACCCTCTTCTTTTGAAGAGTTGGATCCCAATGATATTTCTCAACATTCTCTTATTTACATAGCTCTCCTTCTTCTTTTTTGGATTTTATGGATTCCTAGTTCATACAATTGACCTTGAGAATACATCCAAATTATCTCTCTCGTTTGAATATGAAGTCCATCCAGGATGTGGAAAAGTTTCTCTTCTTGAGAGAAATCATGGCCTAGACATTTATTCGGTAGAGAATAATATCAATCTAGGGCCATATACAAGGGTTTATGTTGCTCTTATTTCCATTTTTGGATTCATTTCCTTAGGTTGGACACCCTCGAATAGGTTTGGTATTTCTCGCTGAAGAGTTCTAGCATTGTGAACCCTCTATCAATTGAATTTGGTTTCAACAATCTATACCACACTTCAGCTTTATCTATTAGTGTCCTAGGAAAGAGCTTAAGCTTTTGCCATTGACTTTCAATCTTTTTTATGACACATGCATCATAGAAGGCTTGAAAATGATGTTGTGGATCAAAATCATAGCCTCCCACAAATTTAGGAATGTTATTCATATCTCTCATGATGCAAATTTTCTTATGATGATGTGGGGTATTTTAACTATCTCTGTGATCTGTGTCATGCTCTTAGTGGCCAACAAATGTTTACCATCATGAGACATGTCATGGTAAAAATCTCTATTTCTATTTGTCTGATTGTGATGATTTTGTCTATGCTCATTTTGATGTCTTTGATTTTGGCCTTCGTTTTGATTTTTATTTTGACTTCATCATTGAGCTCTATCTCTATACCTACATTCATCTTCATCAGAACTAGACATTAAAGAGGAAGAGAAATATGAGAAACTGGGAGAGTTACCATGGATTCTATAGTGTTTCCCATGGTCCCTTGATTTATCTTTTTCAAGTTTTGAGGAGGTCCTAGGCCTTGCAGCCTCCTCTAGTTTCGGACCTACTTCATCTCCTCTAGGATTGTCTACCTTAGGTGAATGTACTTCTTGAGTGTAATTAGGACTGTTATGAACATATGAAACCTGTGCATAAGGTTGGTCACTCTAATTTTGTTCAATATATATCTCATTATTTCTCCAATGAATTTTCTCTCCATACAATTGATGAGCATCAAAGTGTCAATTTGATAGGCCCTCATTGATGTGGCCTCATCAACAGGCCCCCATCGATGGGCCCCATTTATGTGGTGTTACCCCATTGATGAGGTCACATCAACATAGCATTTGCTACATCTATGGGGCCTTGTTGATGAAATAGTATAGCAAAAATTATAAATATGAGGTCCCAACCATGTTTATGGGCATTAAGTCATAATAGTCGCTAAAAACTTACAATTTTTATATTTAAAAGCTAGAATATTTTTTCATGTGACTGTAGCAGGAGTCATTGAGTGTACATATCTTTATTTGATCACTATTGTACCTGAACCACACTAGTGTGTATGGTAATAAAGATGAGCTTCTTGATAAATGTTGTAGCATTCTAGTAGTTTAAATGTTTTATTCATGCATTTAATGTTTTCAATTCTTTATTAAATGTTTCTCAATGATTAAGCTAATTAAGTAATTAAGTAAGATAAGCTAAATAGATTAAGTACATATGTATGACCACTTTGAGAATAAACATGTGTTTGCTTGATAATAACAATAGCATTTACATGGTGCACCCAATAGTGTAGTGCTTGGTAACCTTGTAGTGGAGACATGGGTTTAAGATGTGTATGGAAAGTGGGATCAGATGCTTATGTTAGGATTAGTTAGAGACTAGTTAAGTGGTTAAATTAGATTAGTTATTAAAATTACTTCATCTCTCTACTCTAAGCACCAAATAACATAAAACATAAAACAATAAAAATCATATGCCTTAGTTACACTTAAACATACCATGTGCATCACAAGTGTAATTGGGAAGACAATGAATGACCTTAGGGCAAGGTTCATTGCCTAGAAGACTAGTGCACCGAAAACTATAGACTCAAAAAATTTAACCAGATCATGTGCGAATGCATTGTGAATCATATAGTTGGATGTAGGGGTACCTCAATCGCTCATCATTGGCATCAATGTTGGGGACTTTGTTTGTTAAAACATGAACTATCTAGGATTAGTAAACATTATTAATATTATTGGATGAACCCAAGGTCAACATCACTTTTACATGACATATAATTACAAAAGCATACTAATATTTTACTTATTTGCAAAATTTCTTCTTCTTCTCGTAGGTATGAAGATGTCAAACCACTAATCCCACAACAATGAAAAGTGGTATATACTCATCCAAATAAGTATGTACCTGACTTCACCTTCATCCAACACTAAGATGAGCAACTGTGATGGTGTGATATGGAGAACAACATTGTAATGCCTCCCAATTGATCGATGCCTGTGATACTACTTCAAAGATTTAAGAAGTTAGGCATCCATGATCTTCAAGAGGAGTACATTGTGTAGCATTATGACTTCTAGGACTATCATCCCACTGACACACATTACAGGACAGATCAACATCAGGAGAAGCATCATGAGTCTGTGAAGGGGATATGGTTTACCAACCCCTTGTTCTTGCTAAATCAAGATGATAATGAGGGTCCTTTCTCTAAAGGCTCTCAACACGAAAATTATCCACTCCTGTTTACTATTGATGGGGGTGTGAACTTGAATCTACATTCTACTATCAACATTCTGAGTTCAGGAAAAGATAGTTGTCAAGGCAGGGGCTCAAACAAGCATCACAATAATAAGAAATCCGACGAACATGGCTATGATGATCAAAGGAAAATTTGCAAACATTATAATGGTGGCAGTCCTCCTCCCTCTTCATCTTCTTCAACTACATCCTCTTCTTTTGATTTTGAAAGAACCATAGAAAGAATAACCACAATGGAGGTGCTCAACAGGACAACAATACTGATCACCAAGCCCATCATGAATGAAGGGGTAATAGACGACACCATTGGTGATAATGAAATAATGATGATGATGAGCCTTTTTTGGTCATCCAAAGTATGCTTAATATTATAGAGGCAGTTAAGATTCCAACTAGGCATGTGAAAGATAGTTGGATCAAACACTTAGACAATATCCAAAGATTTGAGGGGGGATATAACTCTAATCCATAGACACATATACAAGATTTTCATTATGCCTATTTCTTGTAGAACATTGAAAATTATTGGTAGAAACTCAAATTCTTTCCCAGGACACTCATAAAGAGGCTAAAATCTAGTACCAGTCTTTAGAGCTAGAATCTATCTGCCAATGAAGTACAATGATTAAGCTATTCAATGAAAAATTTGAGACATACTACAGAGTGTCTAATTTGAGAAGGAAAATCCAAAGTTAGAAACAAGGAACACATGAACACTTGGATGCCACCATGGAAAAATTTTATTCTCTCCTACATCGATGCCCTAGCCATGGTTCTTCTCAAAGGAAACAACTCCACTACATCATACATGGCCTCAAAGAAAAAACCAAAAGAACTCTTAGGGTTTATGCCCAAGGAGACTATTTGAACTAAGAGCTCATCAGATACAAAGGCTAATAGAGAAAGTAGCAAAATAATTATGTGAGTTGCAAAAAAGTGAAAGTGCATAGGAATATAATAGGGATCCTTCCATCAGGAAAATGAAGGTCTGATTCTATGATGAGGAGGAGTCACCACTTGACAAAATGGTGAATAGGAAAATCTTACCTATCCAAAATATGTTTTTGATATTTTGGCAAAGGTTGATAGATTATAAGACTCTTTGGATGAAAAATTCCAAGCTACTATGAAGATTGCTAAAGAATCCAAAAAGGAAAATAGTGATCATGATCATAGGAGGTAGAAAGAAGTTGAATGTGCCTACCAAAGAGGTAAGGGCAAAGCTACTGCAGTAGAAGAAGTTATGAAGATAGAATTTGATATTGATGCTTGATGTAACATTTATTAATATGAACATTTGAAGAGATGTTTCCCTATGATGTCATACTTACAAGAGTCTAGGGTGTATGCACTGAATCCTCGACTAGCATGTAGGTAAGCACCTAGATGATTACCTTATCCTCAAGGCAATCGAAGGTAGTTCCATCAACAACAACATGATTATTATCCAAGTCGACCTCCACCACAACCATATGAGCAATACCAAGAGTGGCACTAACCACAATCATGGGGAATGCCATCGCCAAGACATTAGTACCCTTATAAGTAATTAGATCCATATGGGTACTATGTTTAGCAACCAGTTTCTCCACAAAGCTCCATAATCCATGCCTCATTTCAAAATCACTATTACCCTCTAGGGTACCATTAAACTCATTCACCATCTACTCAAGGGAAGCACCCATATCCATACCATCCTCTACATTTTTCTGCACACATCCCTCCCCCCTCTACCCAGTTACCTCCTACTTTGTTCATGTAGGACGAAATTCCCCCATAGTAGCAACAAAAAAATGCTACAAGAGCTATAAATTTACAATCCTCCAAAATCCTCAGAACCTAAATCCAAGAGCTCAAGGAGATCAAATTATAAAGTAGATCAAGTGGTTCATATAATTGATCTAGGAAGAGATCATCTTTCTAATCCAACAATCCTCCAAAATCCTCAGAACCTAATGTAGCTAGTCACCTTATGTCTCCAACACCCTCATCCCTTGCATCAAACACATTTTAGTGTCCTTCAAACCAAACGTTTCCTCAGATCCACACTGTGATGTTAACTCATACTATTTTTGATTGGATAAAGGTTGAAAACCTTCTATGAAATGATCTAACCTAAGAAGTACTCTTATTTACTTACAAATCACTAGACATGAGCCATGTGAGGCTCTTCTTGATTTTGGTTCTGGTGTCAATCTCATCTCCTATGACATGTACAAAACCTAGAACCTACCACCTCTCAAAAAGAGCAACATCCATTTGGAATTGGAAGGCTAGTCAATCATTATCTCTTTGGGCCTAGTGGAGGAAATTATTACCATAGTTTGTTGATGATCCTATCTTGCCTATTTTTTGGTTATCAAGATAGAGAAATACAAAGGTGACTTTTCCATCATTATGGAAAGGGCTTGTTTAAGCATTTCTGATGCATGAATGGGCATAAGAGACCTCTCCTTGGAAATTTTCAAGGAGAATGAATTTGGATGATTGGAGAAGAATCATGTTTCAGATATCATGTACAGTGTACAGTGATAATGGGTGCAATTGTGTGCAAAAAATCTACTCCATGAAAAGTACATACATTAATGCATGCAATCAATGTGCATAAGAAATAGACATTTAAAGATGTCTCTCTATAGAAACCACAAAATAGGAGGGCACCTATTGGCTGATAACTAACCTAGATAGTAGCACACTATGTATGGAACCCTCTAAGAGCATGACATGTGCTTATACCAAAGGTATGGATGAACTTGAGCAAGTTTATCACCAACTATTTAATGTTGAAGATGATGATACCTATTGGGGAGAGTTGGAAATCCCTAATAATTTCAAGTAGGAGCCCCTAGAGTTAGAAAATCTACTAGGTGGCATGGAGTATGCATTTTTATACAATGGCAAGCTAGTTATAATTAATGCAAATCTTACTCTTGAACAAAAAGACAAGCTATTGATGATGGTTAACAAATGGCCAATAGCCTTTGCTTGATCATATCCCAAACTAACTAGAATTGATTTAAGGATATGCCAACATCACATCTACACAAACCTAGCCATGAAGCTAAGAAGGTAGCCACAAAGGTGGCTAAACCCCAAGTTGAAGTAGATCATCAATATATCAAAATTACATTGAAAGATAAGTCCAAGATAATATTCATGAGTCCCTAGGGGATTTTTGTATATTGTAAGATATGATTTGATCTATTCAATGCTCCTACAACATTCCAATCCCTAGTCCTTAGTATTTTTCAATAGCAACAAGTAGAAGTCTTTATGGATGATTTCTCTACCTATAGGGCTATATTTGAGCAAGCGTTGGACCACCTTGAGCAAGTATTATCAAGATGTATTATGAAAAACCTTAGGTTTAATTAGTAGCAAGAGGGCATAGTACTGGAGCACTAAATTTCACAAGAAGGGATTGAGGTAGACATTGAAAAGATAAGGGTCATCGAAAGAATCACACGATAACTAGAGACAATCAAAGACATTTGATCATTCCTTGGACATACTGGCTACTACTAGTGATTCATAGAAAATTTCTCTAAGATTATAAATCCATTGATCAATCTTATGAAAAGGGATGCTCCATTTATTTGGACCATGAAATGTGACCATGCATTCCAACAACTAAAAGATAAACTCATGGAAACTCCAATTTTATGGGCACTAGACAAGTCTAGACCATTTCACATAATGATAGATGCATTTAATTATGGATTGGAATCCTTGCTTATGTAATTGGATAATAAGAAAGATCCATATTACATCCACTACATGAGCCAAAGCATTGTGCATGGATAGTTGGATTACACCACAATTGATAAAGAATTAATGGAAGTGGTGCATTCTCTTGAAAAGTTTAGGTACTATGTGCTTGGCTATAAGTCATTTCGGCATATAGATCATAACTCCATCAACATCCTAATGAAAAAGCCAATGGTGAGCCCTACTATCATATAGTGCCATCAACTAAGAACATGATCACTAACCACCTCTCTCAGTTAAGATGAGATATCAAAGAGGAGGAGAGTTCACTCTCTAATCAATTTCTAAACAAACTTCTCTTTATAAGAGCAATAGATGACCAAGTTCCCATACAAAAAAAATGGTATGATGGCATCCTCACTTACCTTCTTACTCAAGAGATTCCACAAGATCTAGACTTGAGGAAAAAACAACAATTTCTTCATCAGGAAAAGTACTTCATGGAAATTAATGAATACTTTTACAAGGTGTCTTGATAATCTGATTTGTTGGTGTGTCCTTGATGCAAATCAGCTACACATTCTCTAGGATGCTCATGAAGGCCCTTGTAGAGGCCACTATGCAAAGAGATGCACGACCATAAAAATCCCGATGGCAGGATACTATTGGCCTACAATCTTTAGGGATGTCCATTAGTTTGTTTGATCTTGTGAATGTTGTCAATGAGATGGTGGGATGATAGCTTGAACGGAAGATTCTTAACAATGGATTCAACCATTGAATCCCTTTGACATATGGAGCATAGTCTTCATGGGTTCCATCACACCCGTGTCCAATGGAAAGGCATATATCATCATAGCAGTTGACTACTACATCAAATGAGTAGAAGTAGTAGCCATCATTGACTATGCATCATCCACTGTTACTAAGTTTATATAATAAAATGTTGTAAATAGGTTTGGGATTTCACATGCATCAATTTCTAGCAATGAAACTCACTTTACAGGTGCCACCTTTCGAAAACTTATGCAACACTTAAGCGTTGAACATAAATTAACAACATCCTATCATCTCCGAAGTCAACAATCAAGCAAAGGTAACTAACAGGGATATCACAAAGATCCTAAAAAGGACCATAAGAAAATATTGGAGAGATTGGATCACAACACTCAACGATGCCCTCTAGGCCTACTACTTAATATGGAAACTCCCTATTGGCTACTCTCCCTATGAGCTAGTGTATGAAAAATGTCCAATGCTCTGAATTCAATCCAAGCTTCATAGACTTTCAACAGCTTATGAACTAAATCTTAACCTAAGCCTAGCATAAAAAGAAAGATTTATCAACCTCAATGTGCTAAATGAAAATCAATTAGTGGTCCTATCTTTGAATGAACTACACAAGGCATTCAATAAGGAACACCATGTCCTAAGAATATGGAAAGTAAAATTTCAACCGAAGGATAAGGCTCTCTACTGGAACCCCACACATGTACCTTAGAAAAAAAAGTTCCAAAAATTATGAATGGGACCTTATATAATTGATGAAACCTTTCTTTTTGGGGCCATGACAATATACAAACTTGAGAGCCCAACTAAAAAATAGTTGGTTAACTTCCAAGAAATTAAGCCTTTCTATGAGCCCAAGCAAGTTGGCACAATAAATACCTTAACCAATGGACAACCATGCTCAATTTTTCAAATCTCCTCCTTCCAACTCAATTGTGGGGGAGATGACCATCCATGCTAATCATCCATATAGCTCTTCAAATCTTATATTTTTTGTTTTCCACATTTTTGGTTTTACAATTATTTAGTTTATACCTTTTTGATTTTCAAAATTTTTCCTATTTTTACATCATTTTTATTTTACACCATCTTTAGTACATTTAAATATTTCTTGAATATTTTACACTTTCTTGTATATTTTATTTTTTTGAGTGTGATTTTAAAATTTTTGCTAATAAGCATGCTTTGTGCCAATAGGACATAGTGGTGTTGTAGCTATTATTATTGGTGGTTTATGCTTTATGCTTTGTTTGCTAATGTCTAGTTTCTATTTTTGAATTTTTGTGTTGACTGCTATGTCATGGTTTCTTTTTCATGGAATAGGTACTGAGTCCACAATATCCATCCATTCACAAATTTTATGGTTTCCTTGATTTGGAAGTTTGAGGTCTCTTTTATCAAATAAACTTTTAATAAATTTGTAATTTTGGAAATTTCTGGAATTGGGAAGGATTTAAAGGTTTGTATAGGGTGTGACTTTAATGAAACTCAATATTCTTTGTACTCTTCTACTTACTTGGGTGCTTGAGTGTTTTTCATAGAGTTCATACTGTTCCATATCATCCAGTAATAGGAAGTCAAATAAATTCTTTGCATGGTGTGGTTTTCACACAAATAGAAAAAAATAAATAAATAAATAAATAAAATAAAAAATAAGAAAAAGAAAAAAATATATGATGAGAATTCAAAGCACACCCCTTAGAAAAATAAATGAGATATAAGTACTAGTTATGGAACTAGAAAGAAATGTTACCCATGCCTAAAGGTCCTCTCTAACTGAGGCCCTCTCTCATTTCCTACTTCTCTTTCTCCCTATTTATAAAATGGTGGTTGTTCTGTGGGAGCACTCTTGTGTCTCAAGGGGGTGGATCCATTTTGGAGTGGTGATGCAAAGTCATTGAAAGAGGTTGGTTTTGGTCTAGACTAAGGATGGATCTTCTCAAGTCATTTAAACACAAAATCCACAAGGGACTTATTATGATCTCAATTTGGAATTCCATTCCACCTTCTCCATCATCCATCTATGCTAACTATAGTTTACTTTACTACTAGTATCCATGTTCTTGATTTTTTGTCCTGGTTTGATGTAGTTGAATTCTTACGTAGAATCTTCCAAGTTTTGGTCTTTAACTTCCATCAACCATTAATCACCTATAGGGCCATGGACTCCTTAGGTTGAGGTTATGCAAGGGCAAACAAGGCATGTGCCTACTATGGGAAGGACCCACTTACATCTCTCTTGGTTGTGTTTGTTAAGAACATTATCCTTAGGGATTCTTGTAAATAGAATCTTTCATACATCTATCTTTTACATCAGACCATGTGCTCCTTTACATATTTTATTCAATAAATATGTTCTCTATTGAATTTTTCAATTTTTGAGCTTTTAAAGATCCTCTTCAATGATCTTATCATATTCTTGGCTTTTCTGGAACTTCATAGCTCCCAAGTTCATTGAAAAATTCTTTATATTTTTTGAGATATTCAAAATTCAAAATTGTTTACTACAAGCCTCACATACAAGGCCCTATTGATAGAGTAGACCTATATCTGAGGCACAATATATGGGGCCTTGTCAATGTAAAGGAAAAATAATATGAATAGGCATGACTTCACTTGGAAAATTTTACATTTTCTCACAAATGCCAAAGGATTTTTTCAAAGCCCAAAACATTCCAAAGCCCATAACTTTCAAATTATTTATCCAAATCACTCAATTCTTTGATCCTATAGCTACCAGAGGTAAGCTCTTCATTGTGGGGGCCACAAATGTATCATTTTTGATAGAAAAATCTTTGTCATTTTTCTAACTCCCAGAAAGGTTTAACTAAGAAATTAAACACGAAATTATAAGCATTAAACCTTTCCAACAAGCTCAAATGACATTTATAATAATTAATTAATAAAATAATAATAAAATAATAAATCTACCATGGTCCACCCTTAGCCAAAGTGTAACTAACTAACAAGAGAAGGTATTCAAAAATTTAAAGTTACACACATTATATCTACTAATCCATGGATGTGTTGTGGCCTTAGATGGCATCAAAAGGAAAGCACACACAATAAGTAAGATCATCTCAACCAATGGAGAAATAGCCTACAATGAGAAGGGGCCAAGAGTAGGCCCAAGAAAAATGACTTTCAACCCATGCCATAGCTCCTCCTAGGGAAGAGGTAGAAGTGGAATTTATCATATAGATTCCAAAACTAGCAGCAGCAACATAACACTCCTATTAAGATGATGTGAGTACAACACAAGAAAATCTAGAGGTGACCTTGACAGGGGCTTCCCTGAATTAGATTAAATCAATGAAGATCCAGAAAATGGTGTTCCAAGAGTTAAACTTTGGCCCACTCCTAGAGCAAGCACCAAAAGAAGTGTAGGACTAGCTAATGACCTCTTCCATGTTGTCAATCATCAGTTCTACCAAGGAGTGGTACATGAGAGAGACATTCCTATTTTGAAACAATAGGTAACGTAGATCAATAGTGAAAATCGAGGACATCTCAATTTCCTACTCAACATAAGCAATTGTTGTAGTGCTTGGGCTGCCTAAAATAGGGGCATGTCTTGCTAAGATCCTAATGCAGACAAATCCCAGCATCAAGAAAGAATAGGTTTGGTGTTGCTATGCTGTTAACCACAAGAAAGTTGGCATGCTCACATTGGTAGAGAGGATCCACTACAAGATTGTAGCCTTCCACCTCAATCCCATGGTGAGGCCAAGAAAAATCACTACCTTATTTTCCTAAGCATTCACCTTTCTGAGTGGGAGATTCCCTATTAACCTTCCACAGTTGATCTATCTAGAGATGGAGAAGTAGTTTAAAGAAAATGAACATGGAAGGAAGGCACTTCCCTTTCCATGCCTCATTAGGAAACTCTATTAGAGGGGAGAAATAGCTTGCTACATCAACAACATCATCAAGAAAGTTCTAACTACCAACTAGGTAGAAATGATGAAAGATAAGATGCCTACAATGCCTATCCAAAAAGAGGAATAGTGACCACCACCTCCACCTACCACTTAAATAACTTTACTAGACATCGCTGCAACTACCCAATGATTGTGTCAATATACAGAATGGCTCTTGAGTGAATAAGAGCAACAAGCATGCATGAGTGGTGGGGACCCATCCATGTATAGATCAACAATGAGCCACCTACATGAGGTGGCCCAAAAAATTAGTTTAATGGGTGGAGGTGGGTCCATTTTCTCAATCCAAAGAACATAGTTTTCCATGAGGTCAAATTCAAGTGTCAGATAAGTCACAGTATCTCTTGTAGAATAATAGCCACTCCCAAAAATCTTTGGGAACGTTGTACCTTTCTTAATGCACTTGGAGAACGGTGAATGGGCAACTATATTGGTGATGTAACACCAAGGGCAGGAGATAGTAGCAGAAGTGATCACTGACCATATTGCTAAATCTCAATGCACCTATGATATTTGCACTAGACATCACTACACTCAAAGATATGTAGATGTACTAGCCATGTTGACTACTGAATGACTACAGTCAAGGCTTGAGAAATAGGTGGCCAAATTGTACTTATTTTATGAGGCTAAGTTCAAGCATCACAAAGACACCAAGCAAAAGCTTATTATGGAAAACACTATAGGTCAAAGTTCTCAAGGCATAATTCACTGATCAATGATCAACTACTGAAAACCTAGAAAAGAGGATGAACAACTACAAGGAGCTATAGAGCGTAGTTAGGGCATGCTATATCAAATGCAAATAGTTCATTGCTTGGTTTATCAACATGAAGAAGATGTTTCCAATAATGCCATGTTCATGAGATATCCCCATTCCATCCCACATTGGTGATGTTTCATAGACTGTGAATGATCCCTGAAGCAAGGAGGAAAAGATGAAGGGATTACTAGATGCCTTTTACCTTCCATCAAAGGTTGCATCTGTAGTAGGACAACCATAGCCACCTCAGCTATCACAAGTGACTGATGTCAATGAAAGTCCTTTAGAACCTCAAGAGCCTCCACTGCCTAGCATTGTCTAATCTTCACCACCATCTTTACACCATCAAAGGATGTACTATCAAATTTTTATGTAGTCACATCATGGTATTCAATGTTGTATCATGAACACCATAATTTTTGTAATTCATTGATTTATACACTCAAGCACTTAATTTTGTCAAATCAGTTTCTTTTGTCAAGAGTCAGTCAATAATCCCATACCTTTTCAAGTTTGTAAGGGAACTTAAGGACAAGTTTTCATTTAGTCATGGGGGTATGATGAGCATCAAAGTATTGCGTCGACAAGCCTCATTAACATGGCCTCATTGATGGGCCCCCATTAATGGGGCCCTATTTAAGTGATGTTGGCCCATCGACGAGGACATGTTAACGTAGCATTTGCTACATCTATAGGATCCCATTGATGCAGTACTATAGCAAAAACTATTAATACAAGCTTCTAGCCATGTTTATGGGCACTAAGTCATAGTAGTAGCTGAACTCTTGTAGTTTTTACATTTAAAAGTTAAAATATCTTCCTGAGTGCCTATAGTAGGAGTCATTAAGTGTACGAATCTTTATTCGAGCACTGTTGTACCTGAACCACACCAATGTGTAGGAAAATAAAAATGAGCTTCTTGATAAACCTTATAGCATTCTAGATAGTTTAAATGTTTTATTCATACATTTAATGTTCTAAGTTATTTATTGAATGTTTCTCAGTGATTAAGCCAATTAAGTGATTACGTAAGATAAACTAAATAGATTAAGTACATAAGTACAACTACTTCAATAGCATAGACTTGGTAACCTAGTAGTGGATATATGGGTTCAAGACATGTATGGAAAGTGGAACCAAATGCTTATGTTAGGATTAGTTAGAGACTAGTTAAGTGGTTAAATTAGAGTAGTTATTAAAATTATTTCATCTCTCTACTCTAAGCACAAAAAAACATAAAATATAAAATAATAAAAATCATATACCTCGATTACACTTAACCATACCATTTGCATCACAAGTGTAAGTGGGAAGACAATGAATGACCTTAGGTCAAGGTTCACTCCTTAGAAGACTAGTGCATCAGAAACTATAGAGTTTGTGAAATTTAACCAGATCACGCCTAAATGCTTCATGATTCATATGGTTGGGTGTAGGGGTACCTTGACCACTCATCAATGGATGGGACTAGTTGTGGCATCTAGATCGTTATGCCTTGATCATAGTTCACTGTCTTCCTACTTGGACTAGTGGTAGGTTTATCACTTATGGTTTAGTCCAGAGTGAGGCATATGATTCTTCATGTTATTTAAACTAATTAACAATGAAAAGTAAAGTCTAAACCAACCTATGACTAATGAGTATCCATTCCTAGCTTGATGTACACGTCTTGAACCCACATATCCACTACTAGGATTACCAAGCACTATGCTACTAGGTGAACCAAATAATAAAGCTACTAGGGCTACCAAGTGAATATGTGTTTATGATCAAAATTGGTTGCACTCATTCTACCAATTCATTAAGATGTATGGAAACATAAATATTAACTAAGTACATGAAACATAAATTTCATGGAAAGTAAATTTAATCTAAATAAAAGTACTACAATGAATAAGAATCAATCTTAATCTTATTTTCATTCATGGAACGTGTCTAAGTACATTGCCACTTGAATAAGATGTCATACAACTAACTCAGATCCACACTATGGGCACTCATTGACTGTTCTCTAAAACTACGAATTAAAATTGCAAGAGTTTGGCTACTCTATTGACCAAAGAATGCTAATACATAATGGCACCACATGTATTTATAGACTTTATTGTGGGGATACATTGATAGGGCCTCATAAACGCAGTAAATACTACATCAATGTGGCCCCGTTGATAGGGAACATCACATTGACAAGGCCTCGTCAATGGGGACCCATGAATGAGACCACATCAATGGGGACCCATGAACGAGACCACATCAATGGGGGCCCATCGACATGACACTTTGATGCTTCATCAGACTTCTTGTTAGAGAGCATTATCAAAACATCAAACTTTCTCCCAAATTTCTGCAAGAAGAATATACTTCCCATATACCTTCTCATGTCTCTTAGATGTGCAAAAAACCTAAAAGCATAGATACAACAAATAGATAAATAAGATACACAAAACATAGTTTGAGGATGGCATATGGGCTAGGTGATGTCCTCATCAAGGACACAACTTTCTTATTAGATTTTTTTTGTTCCATTCCATAGATTTACTTCTTTTTAGCCATGTATGCTTTATTTTTTCGTAGATTTCATCTTACATAACATTTCACTTTTGTATTGCATCATTCATTACACTTTTTTGTTGCATTTCTTTTCTTTTTCCATGGACTTTTTTTTTGCTTACTATTTTCTCAAGTTGGGCAAAAAGACTTCCTCAAAGTATTGGAATTTTTTACAATCTACAAATCCCCTTTTAATTTAAATAATAATTTTTTAGACAATTTAGTGGCCACAAAATGCTTAGCTCATTATCACATAGGGTTGTTCTAAATCTTGAGTTTATGATGATTCTAATAGCAACAACTAGGGCTTTGAAATATGAAAGCAAAAGGGAACACAAACCTATAATATATAATGGATCAATTGAAAACCCTTCTCGAACAAAAGCTTTTTGTATTATACATATCTTGTATAATTTTTTCTTTGCAAAATGTTTCAAATCATACTAGATTCATCATCAATTGCTATTGATTTTTTAAATGTTAAAGAGAGAATAAATAGCATTATAGTTAATGACCCATTGGGATGTAGATTTAGAAAAAATAGCTAATTATTATAAAAAACTGAGAAAAAATTTTAAAAATATAACTACAATAATAAAAATTAGTTACGAGAAAGAAAGCTTATTTTTGTTCATTTAACATTTTCCCATGTAAAGTTTTTGTAAAACAAACAATACTAATGAGGACCTTCTTAATTGTGAGGTGGTTTAGCCCACATGAGCTTCATTTTCAAAGCCTGGATCTGATTGCCTATTTGGTTGAGAGCTTTTCACAAGGAATGAACATAACCGTAAAATATAACTCACTGGCAAGAGCCATAGAACATAACACATAAAACTTTGAGTCAGCACCGAGAAAGTCAATTATAAGCCTGACGTTGGAGGATTTGAGGAAAAACATCTCTCCCTAAAGGGGGCGCCCTTGGCTATTCCAAGGCTGAGCTATCAACGCATTGCCCAAGTCTCAGGGAGACCACCACCTCTTGCACTGTTTTATTCATTGCTGATCGCCACTACTGTAACCGCGGCAGACACTGACAGTGCTATAACAAAAATAAAATCCAACAGAGCGTTGGTGTTCGTCTTTGTGTTGAAAACAAGCAATGAATGATCCTTGATATTGCTAATACACTGTTTCTCACTCTTCGCTGCTCGTCCTTTTATATACCAAGTCCCAGTAGCTTAATTACTTCAACCTTTTATTCATGGCGGAGTAGCCGGTGACCCAGGTTTGATATGTATTGAAATGTTGAAGGTTGGAACGTAGAAGAACGTCCGGTGGACTGTAATGAAAAAATAGCCCGCTGAAAGAATTTCGATCCAACTTTGACACACAACTGCCTAGAAGCTAAGAGTTGAGAGTTTTGTTCTGTCATAATGGGCTGGAACCTAGGCCAGCAAAGAAAGGTTGGTAGCGCGAGACCTGTTTGGTTAAGTTAGTTCTCTCTTCTATAATCCAAAAACACGTTGAAGCCGTTTCTGAATGTGTTTATGATTTGATATAGTAATTCTTCTTCCCCATTTGTTGCTTGTATTTCGCTGACAGTGATATTTCAAATGACAGAATGAGTTCAATGAAATTTGTGGTTGGATTGTTTCTTAAGAAATTTTGAATGTAGCATTAAAATCTTCTCCGATTTTTAGCCAGGAAAAGCAGCAATAATTTTGGGTGAATATTTTACAAATCTGTAAAGGTTGGATGATTTTTTTTTGCTGCTGCAAGCCAGAATTTTGAATGATGAAAAGTGGTGTACCATGATAACTTAAACATAACTGATTTAGAAAAACAAAACATTTGTTTTAAAACCGCCTGGTGCGATAACCTATGGTATGGCATTTGCCATGTCAACTTTGCTGCTCGCTTGCCTAAATGACTAAACCTACTAGCCCTGGTTACTTTACTGTGGATGATGGAGATGCCAAAACGGTTAAGCCTGTGTTCCATTACCATAAAATCATGAATGTTAACTGGACTCCAGCAGCTTTCCAATTAAAGCCTCTCTTCTTCCTACATTCACTGTTAATAATTTTTTTTAAAAAAAAAATTCCCATGCTGTGAAACTATGGTAATGATGTCCAAAAGTACCAGCATTTCATTTATATAAATATTACTTTTGCATAAATTATTTAAATGATCTGATATAAATGTGAGAACTGAGAATGTGTTAAGGGCAGAAAAAATGCATAATTACTGTAAACGGGAAATGGAGCAACATAACTGCAACCATAATTTGATGAAAAATGGTCGAAGACATGGTTGTATAGGAAACGGGTTTAAACTTGAAGCAGTATACATGAGTTTAAATACTTGAAAGGTGAAAATGAATACAAATGAAATAATTTTTATAACATGTAAAAGAAAATGTGGTTCTTCTATATGTTCAATCTATTTAGCTTCTCATACTGCATTTTATTTTTTTCACTTAACAAGCTTGCAAATCCTACACCTTACTGCGAACAATTAGTTTTGCTGTTTCTTGGATACGACTAAAAGGCACTGAGAGGGGGCTTTAATTAAGGCCGTAAATAAAAAATTCAAGTTACTCAGACATTGACAAGATGACCAGTAAAGAGGTCCAAAGTATCAAAACAAAGTGCTTATGCAAAAACAGTAAGTAGACACCAAGCTTTTAATGTAGTTCAGCTACTAGATTTGCAGACCTACATCTACCATAAAACTCTCCCTGGAATCCTAGGGGGCAGACCTACATCTACCATAAAACTCTCCCTGGAATCCTAGGGGACAGAGTAATTTTATTAATCACAAAATATTTACAAGGCTTCTTTTATAGTCTTGAACTGAGCACAAACCCAAATAGCTCTCACAACATAGTGGAAAAGGAAATACTCTGCCTTGTCCCAAACACAGAGACTCAAAAGTTTTTCAGCTCCTTGAGAAAAGAAAATAGAGCTTTCATACAAACAAAAATAGAGAGAGAAGAAGAGAATCGTAGAACAAGGAATTCTAGTTCAAGCTTAAGGCCAAAACAAGAACACCCAAGTTGAGCACAACTACTTCAATTTATAGCATTCATTCCTTTTGGCCATTCTTTCAGCCATTGTCAATCTACTAAAGAAGCATGTGAAGAACTGAGCTATAACTATTACTAGATCATTGAAGAGTAGCTGAAGAAGATGTCACACCCATTACATCTAAGCTTCGATTACTGCATCTGGTATAAGCTTCAACTAAGCATTAATAGCTTAGTAGCCAAGGTAGAAATTTGTCATTTCATCTTGGTGCTAACTACTCTTTTCCATGGAAAATAACAAACTCTATAATGGCTATGTAAGTTCTAGCAAACAACCCATGCTTTCATTAATGGGGTTTAGCTCACTTACATAGCAGTACTAACTCAAGCTTCTCCTATATTGTCCCCTTTTATTTTTGAAGACACGAATTTTCTTGGTGTAGCTCATGTAGATCCAAAACCTGATTCTAGCTTTTCTTTCACATGGGGTGACATGGCAATCAGCTCTTCAAAGATGATTGAATGGTTTGATTCAAGTAGCTTTTTTAATAAGCTTTCTCATGTAGTAATAAAGTTGACATGGCAAAGCTATTTAGAAGATCCTTGTAGAACTAGAAATAGGTTCTAAATATTGGTTCTAGATGCTACTGTGGACCCAGAGGAATAAGAATTGGTTTTGAAGATTTTTCATAATGAATACAAGCATTCAAATCAAACTATATATGTAGAAGAAGTGCTCACATCATAGAGCTAATCAAGCAAGCCCTCCTAGAGTGGGAAAATGGCTCTACAAGATGATTCTACTTAGCACTTTTTTCAAGTTGACATGGTAAAGCTATTTGATTGAACCCTCCAAGGAACAAAACTTGGACCTAGTTATATTTAGCACTTTTGTTAAATTGAGGTGGTAGAGCTATTCAATTGAGCCTTTGTATAATCAAAATGATTCTCTATGAGTTAGTTCTACATGTTGAGTTGGATTAAAAAGTTTAAGCACATGAGCTTTAAATTATTTAAGCTCAACCTACTATGTTTGAAAAAGAGAAACTAACATGATAGATGAAGCATTTAGATAATATTTTACTATATGGATGAAATTTCTATATATTCTAAAAGCTAACATGGAAAAGCTAAATAAATGAGCCCTTCTAGAGCAGAAAAATGGTTCTACAAGCTAACTCTACTTCCTAAGCTGGATTAAAATAGTTTTGCACATGTGCTCTAGTTAAGCTCGTATCATTTAGAACTGATACTTAGAAAAGCTATCCCATTTAATGAGAATAACAAAAATAAGCTAAACCTTCATATTTTAAGAAAATGTCTTATTCCAATATCTTCTATCTACTAAAATATAACTATGCATGAATCTAGCTAAACAAGTAAAATGCTATATAATGAAATGAAAAATTGAGAAAAAAATTAAACTTGTTCTATAATTTTCTTACAAAAGATGTCTTTAGAATCCTTTTCTTTAAAAGTTCTATCCCTCCTCCCTTTTATAGTCCACTCAAAGTTTTATATAGTAGTTTTTAGTAATTCCACTATTATAATAGTAGTTACAAATTTAAAGCTTGAATATTTTTATGGTTTCTTCATTGAGCTATAGACCGTTTGATAGTTATAAAATTACTTGAAAACTTGCCTTGATCTTCTTATTTTCTTGCCTTCTATTACTAGTTGTTATGAAATTATTCCATTATTACATAGGACCATAATTACTTTGTTCAGTGTATCTAGTTTTGACTTATCTATCTTTTTAATATCTTCTTCTAGCTCATTCAATGTTGCTACTATAGTTGAACAAACTTGTTTCAACTCTAACTTTATCTAATTAATATCTGTAATTGTTCTTGCAACTACCATCATTATGCTATCTATGACATCTTTCTTAAACAGTGGTAGTTTCTCCCTCATCTCAGTAGTTATTCTTAGTAGTTCTTGAGCTTTTTGATCTATCTATCCAAATGCATCTTAATTTCTTTTTACTTCTTCAGTTTCTACTTGAGTTTCTCTTACGCATTCCTTCTAAAAATTAAACTCAACAATCAGTTCTGAAAGTATGGCTATAGCAAATAGGCATGTTCTAAACTTTTCAATTTCTTGGCTTATTCTAACTTTGAACTCACAATAGCTAATCTTTCTTCTAATTGTAAACTAGCTTGCTCTTTATTCTCCAATAGTGACTCCTTTATTATAATTTTGGCTTTAATCTACTCAATCATTTCTTTGAAATATTTAAGCTCTTCTTTTAGCCTTGCTATCTCTTAGTCATTTTACATTAGGAATTATTTAAACTTAGTAATCCTATTATCAGTGACCTATCCCATATCTTTAATCAAAACATATATTATCTCTAGCTTATCTTAATGCATGATTATTAGCTTTTACCTTCTCATCAATGGGTCATCCTCTTTATATGAAATCAAAATATTTATCTCTATCTCTGGTTTGATTTGAAGCTTCTAATTAAAGATGATTCTTCCTTCTTTTTTCTTTAGTTTAAAGGATCTAGTTGCTCCTTTCATCAAATATTCTAAATAAAAATTTAGTGCAGCTAAAGTTAGTAATGAGCTCTCACCTCCTTTTTACTAGTTCTCTTATTGTTGTTACTATAACTCTAGTAGATTTTGTTCTTCTAGTAGCTCTTATTGTTGTTGTTGCTACTTGAGTAGCTCTTCCTATTACTTTTCTTTATAGGATTTTATTCTTTCGATTTTGATCTTACTAGTTACCTAGAGCCTAGCATATTCAACAATGTTATATGAAAATTTTTAATTAGGAAGAGCTTCTTCAATTCAATGTTATTAAGCTTCAAATAGAAATAATTTTCTTTCATTAAAGCTAAATGCTCCTCTGAGATATCTCTAGTAAAATGATGATCTCTACTCTTTATCCATTAACATGCTTCTATCATAGGTCAATCACATGATGATGATAGGAGCATCACTGAGAAGCTTTTTCTCAATTGTTCTTGTGGTTCATCTTTGGCTTGATTCACTTTCTTATATAAAGTTCTTTGATATACAACATCTATTTCATCACGCTGATGTACTTTCCTAGACTTTATGGTTGAATAGATTCTTTTAGAAGCTATAAGATGATCACATTGCTTCTTATATTTATTGGTCATGCCTTTGAGGTGTCTTGCATTATTATTCCCAAAATCCAAACTTTAAAGGGAAAACCTTATTGTGCTTATAATCATTCCTAAGTGAGCTTTCCAACATTTTCCTTCCCAATTCCAATGTAGCCAAATATGGAGCTATGAATCTTGGGAGCTTATAAGTCCAACCTTTAAGTCCTATTAATAAAATTTTAGTATAACAGGTGTGAAGAAAAATAGCTTTGTGGCATTTATTCTTGACTTCATCAATAATCTATTGATCTTTACATTGTGGAAAAACTTTCAAGATGAACCTGAAGAAATGGGGATATACATAGTTCATAAAAAATTCTAAAGCTTAGACATCAATATAGCTCTTCTAGTAGATAATGAGAAAAAAATTATAGTAAGGGTATTCAAGTTGAGTCATGCATTATGAGTTATATCCAACAAAAATTGGGACTATTTGCCTAGGCTCTGGTATCTCACTTAATAGATAATCCATAAAAATGATCTTAAATTCAACTATGTATTCTGCACATGAATATTTATTAAGCTTTGTTGTAATATATCATTCATGTACTAAATTGAAAAGAAATTTCTACCATTTACTAAAGCTACCCAAATCCAAACATGATAAAACTATAATGAAATTAATTTCATGTATTGGCTAGGAACTAAAATTTGAAACAAAAGTTTGATGCAAGAACTTGACCATAGTTGCCTTTGGGATGTTGGTTCTATAGCCTCAAATTTTTGCAAGTTGTGCTAGTGGAAGCTTTACAACCTTTCCTATGTTTGGATGTAGCCAAAATCTTCTGCTTAATATCTCCTCATTAATCTATTGGGCTTCCCCTTCCCTAATATTGGGCTCTATGATGTCATAGAGTTCATATGCCTTCTTGATGCTGATATCAACGAACTTCTCTGTATTCCTCCTAAAATGGAGCTTATCCTTTTTATAAATTATTTTTGCAACTAGACAATTGATAAAATCTCTTATTATATTATCCCTAAGCCTAAATCCAAGATTATGAAGGCACGTTTTCTCATAGACTTCATGCCATTCTTCTAATGTTTACAAGCTCATCAACCCTATATTCTCAACTAAGTCATGTTCTTTATCAAAACTAAAGAATTCTTTCTCATCTTGCTCTAGCTGTTGGAACACAACATTAATCCATTGACATTGTTGATAAATGTTTAGCTTAGAGTGTTGTAAGTACTATAAGAAAGTAAAAGTATCACTATCTTGGAACTTTTGTGATGCTTCTTTTCTTTCTTTGTGAGACATTTTTGAGTTTAAATTTTATAGAAGAGGGTTAGTTTGAAATATTATCTTGTACTTCAAAATATTGAATCTCAACTTCATAGTGTAGCTCTTGCTCTATTTTGCAACTATGCTCTGTATTCACTTCGTACTAGCTCTATGATTCAAAATCTTGATGTGCTCACTTTAGGATAGGCTATTGGAATCATCTATTAACACTTTTCTTAAATGTCTCTGTGTCTTTAAATTTATTAAGCTACTCCTCTGGTGCCATTAATGTATGTGAGCTTTTGGTATGAGTAGCTTTCCACTTATGCTTCAGCTAGCTTTCATTAATTTGACTCTTTATTTTATCTGAAGATAATCATGGATTATTAAAAGATAATGAGTTCACATGTCATTATTAATATAATCAAGGATTATCAAGAGCTAATGAGCTAATGTGTCATCATGAAATGTAAGTATAACCATTTCATGTAATCATATTTTGGTTCTACAAGCTTTGAAAATAAAATAAGCTTTTTGATTTTTCTTTTGCTAATATAACATGCTAACCTAGCTCGTAGAACCTAATTCAAGCTAATTCATAGAACCAAGTTTTGGTTCTATTTGTTCTAGAATGATGTGGCTTTTAGAACCAAACATAGGACTTCCTTTAAAATCATTTTTTGATTCTATTAAGATAATGCTAATGTGGAGCTTTATGTTCTTTTATGCAATTGTTTTTCCCAAGGTTTTACTATTCTTTGAATCCTTGAGATTCTAGTAAAATATTTTTTTGGCTTTTTGAATATCTTGGTTACATGGCTCTTAAATTTTCTAATGATATTAATTTACTTGAGATATTCTAAGATTTTCCTTTTGGTGAATCTCATTTAGCTTTAGTTTGTTGAGTTGGATTAAAATAATAGTTAAGCATGTGCACAAATCATTCTTATTACTTCAGTATGCATCTCATGTTTGTGGAGTAAAATTCAACCTTTCAAATAGAATTCTTTCAGGATTTTACAATCTTACATGGCTTATAAAGCTAACTCATAGAACCTCTTTTTGGTTCTATGAACTTCTCTGTTATGAAATGTTGACATAATAAAACTAATTTAGAGCTAGATCTACGAACCATGCTCTACTTTTGAGCTTACATGGCTTCTAGATTGTCTTGTACTATATACTTAGCTAAAGTCCCTTAAATGTTTCCTTATGTTGAGTCTTGTTTTTCTTATATATATTAAGTTGGATTAAAATTTTAGTTAGGCACATGAAGAAATCATGTCCATCACTTCATTTTGGGTTCCATATTCGAGCTTTGAAGTGGAACTCCTTTTTGGTTCTTCTACTTGACATGGCTTGTAAAACCAATTTAAAGCTTATTCATAGAATCAATGTTTTGTTCTACAAGCTTACCAACTTGCCTAGCTAATGTGCTAGAACCAAAAATGAATTTTCTTGAAGGATCAATTTTTGGTTCTATGAGTTGTGCTTTTAGCTTTTGCCAACATGGATTTCAATGATGTGAATGAGCTCTCAATATAACCTAGATTTACTTGTGTTTACTAGGTCATGGCTTGCTAATGTGGTAGAATAAAAAATGAGTGCATTTGTAGAACTAATTTTTGATTTTATAAGGTCACCATTACTATGAGGTGACATGGCTTGTAGAATTGAATGATGATTTCTTATAACACTAAGTTTTTAGGTCTATAAAGCTTGCCCTTTGATAAATCTAACATGTCAAATGATAAAAGCTTTCATTTATTAAATCAATTCTATTCCTTTTTGTAGTACTTACTCTTTGATTTTTTAAATTGATCTTCTCCTATTTAGTCCATGTTGACTATGATATGAACTTTTCTTATCAATTGAATTTGGCATTCTATTATAGAACTAAATCTTAGCTATTCAAATATTCATTGATAAGGCTTGCAATGACATAAAGCTAAACTTTGGCCTTTAGTGAGCTAATGTGGTAGAATAAGTTTAAAGCTCGTTCATGGAATTGACTTTTGGTTCAATGAGCCTTTAGTAATGTACCTTACATTGATGTGGAATAATGTTTTTTCACTTAAACTTTGTAGATTAGAGCTTTAGACATTTTGTATTTAAGCACCACTGTGAATGTTGAACTAGATTTAAGCTTGTTCATAGAACCAATACAAACTCTACAATAAAAGTCAATTTTTTAAGTCTAAGCTTTTTTTCCCTAAATTTCCTCAATACATAAGCCTAAGTGCATTATCTAATGTGACAATCTTTAATATCGTATTAATATCTTGTAGGCTCTTTCCTTAAAAACTAACTAAAATGTAGTTTCTAACTTCTAACCTTATTTTATTATCTTAAATCCAATGTGGTAAAAGGATAATCTTGTAGAACTAAAATAACAAGAATTGAAATTTGGTTCTATAATTCAATTTCTACAAGGCTTGGAGTAATAAGCCCATCAAGAAATAAATACACTTAACTGATTAACAATCTTTGAGCTTTGTTAATAGTAAAATTCTCATAGTTACGAATTGATCTCAAGACCTTATCTTGATTAAAATTTTTTATTAATTCTCAAGTATTTTGATAAACAGATTGTATTGCATGCTCTGTTCTTCTTCTAGAATCTTTCTATATCATGTGTTCACATTCTTGTGAAACAAATTTGTGAGCTATAATTCAATTTAGATCTACAAGCTTCCTTAGCGAGCTCCTTAAGAACATTGTTCTACTTGCTTGGTATGCAAGATTCATTAATTTTGATCATATTTGTTCTTATCTTAGAAAATTTTCTATCCATGTGGAGAATTTATAAATAGTTTTCCAAATAAGCTTAATGCTTTCTATCCTTACTATTCCATGTAATGGCTGAGTTGTGATAGCATTAAGTTATATTCTTATTGTTAACACATATTTATATTTTTGAATTGAATTAACTTTTTTAAAAAAATACTTATGCACCTAAAACAATTGTTGAATTATAGCTTAGACCTATAATTTATGGAAACAAAATCAAAATGCTTAATTATATTCTTGTAAGACCATAAAGGGTTTATAAGGTAAAAAAAATTACAAGGATTTCATATGATTATGATGGGTCTTTTTTGCTTGGTAGCCAAGAACAATAAGATATTTATGATCCTCGGATTTTAAATAGGAGTAACTCGAGTAACCATGTCAAGAAAATAACCCAAAATTAACACCTTTACCTCAAACAACTGTAGGAAAGTTATTGCATGGTACTCTATTTTAAGTCTAAGAAAAATCAGATGTTAACCTAATGGTATGAGTCCTAGTCTATTAACCCTAGGTCACAAGTTTGATTCTACTAGGTAGCACTTGAGTTATAAATTTTTATAAATCTTAAGGTGTACCTATGTTTCACTTATTTCAAGTTCCAATACCCCCCTATGAACATTAAAGAAAGAATAATTAAGAAAGATATGTGCTTCCTCCTCTGTTATTGCATGTATATAAAATAAGTGAAATCCTACACAAGCACATGTGATTACCCTCTTATTTTATTTAAAAATAAAAATAAATAAATATTGTTAAGAAACCACATCAACTTCAACAAAGTTTTGCATTACTTTGTTCAACATAGGGGAATTGAGATATAGCCAGTATGCAAGTTACATGCTTGAATTCATGGATCACACGACATATCCATGCCCACATGTTGCATCTATGCCTACCCTTTTGGAAACGCTAAACAATATTTGATGCTTGTGAAATAATAGCTATGCAGACCATGGTAATTTAAGAGCCAACAACCTATGGTTGTCATTGACTAAAATGGTTGCATCAATTGATTATTCATTTTCGTTATTTATTGATGAAGTTGATAAGTTAACAAAATGGTTTTTCATAATAATGAAATATTAGCTTAGTGGTAAGATTCTTGATTTGGAGATTCTACATCATCAGTTTACCTTTGTTGAGCAATGCTAACTTATATAAAGTTTTATATAGACTATATATCTTAGTTGCACCTATCTTTCACTTATTTTAGGTTCCAACAAAATGGTCTTTGATAACTTTATTTCATATATATATATATATATATCTAATTTTGTGGGTCCCATGGACCTAGACAAGGCTCCTTGATGGCCTACACATGTTCAACTCATGTGCGTTGAGTTGAGTTTTGTCCTCTATGAACTCTGATGTGGTGGTCACATCAAAATTAGTAGTATGTGCATAGAGAATTCACATGAGCTTCATCTAGTTAGTTAACCTTCTGTGACATGGGGCATTTTGGACCACAAAATTTAAAAAATTCAATGAATCTAAAGAAAAAAAGTTTCAAAAGTAGAGAACTCAACATGAACAATAGTTACTAAACTCATACATATGAGCTATTTAATGAACTCTGAATTTTTGCCCTGAACTTATCTTACAAGCTCACTTGGTAGTTGAGAGCATGTCAATTCTCCATATGCCATGAGCATGAGTAGTAATGGACACATTACTATAATTTAAATCTACCTTAGAAGAATCTTTATATATTGACTTATAGAAAGGTTTAGTGGGAAAATTAAGGAAATTAAGAAAGACAATATATTTGGTTGCTGTAACTCTTATAGCAAATATGTCACTGTAAAGTCTAATCATGGTTACACTATCCTACATAGTGCAGCTTTGATGAAAAATAATAAGCTTTGGGTAACAGAGAAATCTTGCTATTGTCAGTGTTTATCTTTATCGCACCAACTTCACAGAAATTGTGACTTTTTATTTTATTTAAATAAGTGTTCATGTAACTTGTGATAAAGAGCTATTGCTATCAGTTTATGATCTTTTGTAAAATTAGACATTTAAAATAAACTTTATAACTTTAAAATTGTGGGCACAGAATTAGGATAATGATGTTACAGGTTCAAAAAGCTTATCCACTTCTATGAGCTTTTCTTCATCATTACATACTCTTTCAAAATTTTTCTCTAAACCTCCCAGGCGAATTTTTGTAGGCTTATCTTTCAATTCTTCTAAACTTTTTTATGGGCTTTTCTTTTAGTTTTTTTCCCACTTTGGTTATGAACCTTTCCGGAAGAAGAAAAACAAGAAAACTGTTATTAACGGAAGAAAAAGAAAAACACAGGCAACACACACAGCTTTGTGTGGCGTTTAAGCAAGCACACCACCGAAAATACATGAAAATTGTTATTAAATAATAATTTCCAGATAGAATTATAAAAACAGCAACATTTTTTGGGCCGTTACCGAAGAGAACGGAAACTGGACCAGTAACTACTAGTTAACTATTGCTCTAACTATTGCTCTAACTGCTGCTAACTATTGTTAACTAGTTTTGACCCGTGTTGGATCAATCACCACTTAACTTAACAAAAAGCATTATGGACTATCCTCATCATGGACTATCCTTTCAATTCTATGTGGATGGATACGTTGTGTTCCTTGAACTAGGATATCGGCTACACCGTAAGTTGACTCTGCTTTTGTGTTGGGTGGAGTTTTTCAGGTACGTCTCCAGAAATGGCATCCCCCATGCCTTCACTGTAAAACGAAAGTTTTTATATTTGGTTACAGCAACAGTGTAATAGATTTTTGGTCGGATACTATGGAGTATGGATTATAATCTTCTTAAATTATCAACAGAGGATTACTCTTTAAGAAAAAAAAAAACTAATTGTTAAATATCTCTGCCAACTACCATTTTATTAGCTTATTACGATGATATGACTTATTTTAAAATTAGTCTTACTAGCTTATTAAGATGATATGACTTATTTTTAAATTAGTCTAACTAGCTTATTAAGATGATATGACTTATTTTTAAATTAGTCAGATTTACTGATTGGTAAATATCTCTATGTAACACATTAGAAGTAAACCTTGAGATTTGTAAAATGCAATACCTAAATATTACCAATGAGTTGCCATACTTTAAAAAGTCTTTAGTATTCTTTCTCGTCTTTAAAAATTATGTCCTGCTAGTGTGCGGAGGTTTTTGCCCCAGTTCAATACATCTTGGATCACAGTCAATTTTAGTTTTAATTTTAAGAAAAAATATATATTTTTTTAATAGGAAGAACTATCACATGAAGTGATAGCAGTCGTAAAACCTATGTTTGAGCCGGGACATCATCCACTCATTACCATAACTCGCCTTAACAGGAACATCGAGCTTCTAAGTAAATTTGTTTTTACTCTAATGAAAAGAAGATTGAGTAGTATATTTCAACATAACCCATTAATCAAACCTATGACATGTAATTTTTAATAAAAAATAATACTAATGAACAGTGCGCTAGCTAATGAACAGCTTAATTACTTCAATCTCATATTCACGGCGGACTATCGGTTGAGGGAGGTTTGAAGAAGAACGCCCGGTGGTCTGCAATTGAAAAACAGGCAGCTGGATCAGCTTTGGACCAATTTTCATCAGATATGTGAAAAATAAGTTCATGACACATATCTCTTTGTTTCTTTGTTTTATTTTTTTTGTTTTCCTTAAAGAGATTTATAACGCTCAACTTGAAACATGTAAAATTAAAGGAACCGCCACTTGTATACACACTTATATTTGACCGACTTAGCTATTTCCTACTTGGCATCTTTTTCAATATTGATCTACATCATTTTTAAAGACATTATATTTGAAAGCTTTAAGTTATGGGTGGATTTTCATGGGCAAGGTTGAATTACAAAGTTCTAATTGGACTATATATTGGGGGTGTACCTATGTTTAGGGTTCCACCCCCACCCCCACCCCAAATTTTAGGATGCTTATAGTGTAGAGAGCTTGGGTTTTAAGTTGAATTCAAATATTAGGGTTTAAAGATTTTGATTGTCCTTTTTAGTTTAGTTTTTGGTTTTTCTTTCNAAGATTTTGATTGTCCTTTTTAGTTTAGTTTTTGGTTTTTCTTTCATATGTACAAAATTTGTTTTCCATTTTTATCCTCTTAAATATTAAATTTTGTTTTCTATATATTCCTATGAGATTATTATTATTATTATTGAGGCAAGGCAAATTGGGATTAGTAGCACAACCCCTACCTACACCAAGGTAGATGTAGCTTATAAATGAAAAGTGTCCCACCACAAGGTTGCTCTACTGCTGCCACATCCAAGAATGAAGGCAAGAATCAAACCCATAATCTCCTAACTCAAAGATAAGTTTCTTAACCACTTTCCCTACACCCCTAGGCTCTCTTGAGAAATTATTGTTTGTAGGAAATAATGAACTTTGGTTTACACTTATTCTTTGTAGAATTCAGATTTGTAGCCTTGCATATAGCTATCCATTATCTAACAAGAAGGAGCATTCATAGATAGATAACCCACTAGATTAGTTATATATTTAGAATATATATTTATTATTTGGTGAACAAAATATTGTTCTTTCTAAATTATTGAATTTCCATTGATTAACTAAGAATTACTTTTCATATTAAGAAAAAATTCAAAACCATTGTTAAATAATTCTTGTAATGGCAGTTGTTGAGCATTAAATTTTGTGTTCACAGTTTGCTAGGAGTCATTAAATATCTAGAATAATTTGTTGAATAAGTTCATCCCTTGGTCATGTTATCATAATGATTATTTATTTTCCTTGACAAAGTCTACTTAGTACTTAACCAAAGTAATTCTAGTGAAAAAGTTCTCTTAGCCTAGCATTATGACCATGTTTATTTAGTTTTTCTCTTACCTTAGCATTATGAAAATAATTATTTTCTATGTTATCCTAGCATTATGCCATTAATTATTTATTTTCCACGATATACTATAGCCACCTAGTAGTTCACCTCTCAACCAAAATGAGCATAGCCATAGGCAAACTCATAAGCATGAAATTACTTCAATCATGATTCCATAAGACTTTGAATCATAAAAATAGTCATAAAGAATCCTAAAAGGATCCTAAAGAAAGAATAGAAAAAGAATTTGAATAAAAAATGATCTCATTAAGAAAGGTTTTGCAAAAAGGGGTAAACAATGGAGAAAGATCAATCATGTTATGGAAAATAAATAATTATCATCATAACATTATGTCAAAAAATGAACATTTTCATGGGAATCATTATGAGTATGTAATGGCTTGGCCAATTCTCAATGAATCAATTTTGGAGTTTCATTAATTTGAAAAAAAGAAAGATTCTCTTGGCCAAGTAATAGATATATATTATAAATATATAGCTAAACTAGTGGATATGTATTGGTTGGATTTTACCATAGAAAATAAATAATTATGATCATAACGTTAGGCCAAGAGATGATTTGTTCATAGAATATATTATGGGTATGTAATAGCTAGGTCAATTATCAACACAAAATTTAAGGCTCATCAATTGTTATAGTAAGAATTATTTACTTCTTTTTAAAATTTTTCTATGTTGTGAAGGTATAAGAATGATGTTCAAAAGTACTAGTATTTTATTTATATAAATACTAATTTTCTATAAATTATTTATAACAAGTGTGAGAGCTAAGAATAGATCATGTGCAGAAAAATTATAGTTATATTCATTAAATATTAAAACCGCATAAAGCCCATAAAATTACTAGAAACTTGAAACTAGAAATTTTTATTATATTCAAGAAATCACAAAGGATTTTTTGGATGGTTATAAAGCCTCAACATATTTTTGAAGAAAGTTAAAAATATCATTGCTATAATGCCCCAAGCAAATAGGTCATTTTGAAGAGTCTTTTACTTAAAAGAAGATCCTCTATCACAATATTTCATGACTGAAGTTGTAATTTTCCTTACTGTAACCATCTATTTTCTTGTGAGGAATTCATTATCTCCTAAGCGTAATTGACTTCCTCCATGAGTCTTAACTTCTAACTGTAAGTAATAAATTGACAAATAGTTTCAACTTCATGAGAAGAAAATATACTTCTAAAAGTAAGATATTATAAGAAGTTTACATTTTTACTTGAAATTGACATACAATAAACTATTTTTGAATATGCTCTAAATTTTTCCAATTACATGTGGAAAGAGAAGATCCTAATGCAATATAGCCATATAATAATATAGGTTGGATAAGACTACAAAAATGTTTCATTATGTTCTCCCATGCAAAAATTTGTTTCTTGCTACAATTATTTCTTAGAAAAAATAGAGCTCACATGCCACTGGAAATTCTTTAAACAATAAGGGTATTCCAATTATAATCACTAGTGATGAGCGGCGAGGTACCCCTATGCCCAACCATGTGAATCACAAGTGTTCACACTCAACTCGATCGAAATTTGTAGACTATAAGCATTTTGCATACACCAAAACCTAACTAGCAAAACCTTGTGTTAGAATGGTCATTGTCTTCCCAACCTCACTTGTGGTGTTCTGATGCAATGGTTAAGTGAGATTGAGGCAAATGATTTTTATGGCTTTTCTCTTTATCTTCTAAAGTCTAATTCCTGAATTGAAATGTAAGGAATGGAATATTGTGTATTCTATAATTATCCTAATCTATCTCATAACTCTTCCTAGCATAAGCATCTGATCCCATCTTTCATGCACATTGTGAGCATCCCCTAACCACTACTACTAGGTTACTAGACGTTAAGCATCAGTAGGTTGCCAAGTGTTGGGTTTACGTTCGAGATAGTCATACTTATGGTTTTCACAAGATATAAAAGAGCAATGATGGTTGAAGGGATTACAATGAAAAATTAAGGAATTATTAAAACATAGAAATATTAAACTATTAAATGCTCAAATGACTAGGTCCAATTGCTGCAAGGAATTCTTGAAAAGCTCATCTTTATTGCCGGCCACACCAATGGGCTAAGGTACATTAGTGGTCAAATAAAGATCTAGACATCTTTCTCACACCTACTACAGGCACTTGGAAAATATTCTAACTCTTGTGGAAACAAATTGCAAGAGCTTCGCTACAACTACCAAAAGGATACCTAAGTGTGGCGGAAGCATACTTATTCATAGGCTAGAACGAACATTGTGTAAATGAGGCCATGTAGAGGCATGAATATATGCATCGAAATGGCCGCATATACGGGGCCCCGTATAAGTAGCCCAGTTGATGCATCGACTAATTAACACTTCATCATACCCCCACGACTGAGTAAAAGCTCATCCTCGAGTTCCATTACAATTTGGAAGGTATGAAGCTTTTATTTCAACACACATGACACAACACATCTACAAAGACACCAACTTTACTGATGCACCAAGTGCTTGAGTGTACAGAGAATAATGAATTACAAAATGATGGTGCTCAGAGATAAAATTGAACACCCTGACGATCCTGGATTCTTTGATATGCGAAAAGATGCAAAAATTGTTAGAGAAGATCACACCGTCCATGGTGACGATGGTTCTAACAAACCTCCACTAGCCTCTGGCATATGTGGTGGTGCTGGCATAGGAAATGGTTGTCCCATAGCTACTGCAACTTTTGGAGGCAACCAAAAAGCCTAAAAGAGAGCCCTCATTTTCTCTTCTTTGCTTCTGGGATTGTTCATTGTCCAAGGAGTTTCACTAATGTGTGTCGGGACTGGAACCTTCCCAAGGACATGGAAGTGCAGGGAAGAGTTCTTTCAAATTAATAAGTGAGGCTGCAAACTATTTTCATTCGATGTCGAATGCTCGGATTGATGTCTATAGCTGTTGGTAGTCATTCATTCATTAGGCCAAGTTCTCAATGACCGCACGCTGCCCTTCAAAATGCATGTAGAGAACCTTGAGTTCTACATTTGTTATTTTTAATTTTTGTTTTGTCACTTTATGCACTTGGAACTCACCCTTGTATAAAGAATATGAGGTGGCCACCTACTTTTCTAGGTCAAACCACAGTCTTCCGACTATTAGCATAGCTAGGTTCGCATAGCGAAGGTTGGCCAACTCCATGTACTCTATCATTTCTTAAACCTATAGTTCCTTGAGGTGGATCTAAGCCTAGTTGTAGGCATTCAATCCATCAAATATGGGTTGCCACACCTTGCCTCTTCTCGAAGCCACTAGAGCACTTGGTTCAATTTGGCCTTTACAACATGAATCTACTTTTCATTCACTTTCTTCTACAATCCCACTTGGTCCTTGTAATAATTTTTAACTTTTTCAAACTTAAGGGCTTCATTTTTCCAAGTGGTAATTTCAATGGCTGATTTTTTTCTCAAATCTTGAACCTCCTCCATAGACAAATTTTGATTTTTGCCAGCCAACCTCCTCACATTAGCATTCACCTTGGCTAGCTCCTCCTACTGTTGGTGGATAAAGTTTTTCTTGTGCTAATTTTCAACACCAACATTACACAAGCGATGAACTTCTGTGGTCAACTTGACATTCTCTTGATGAACTTCCATCAAGTCCTTGTTTAGATGATATGTACGAGCATCTATCAAGGACTTATCAAAGATCGTCGACTCTCACTCATCCTCAACTATCCAGAGTTTGACTTGAAGCTATTGAAAAGCTTCATCTCTGGTGAGTTCTCAGTTGAGGAGAGCTGGATCAACAAGTTAGGCCCTTAATTGGGCAACCTCTGTCACCAAGTGTTGATAATTTTCTTGAGCTACTTCGAGTTGCCCCTCTAAGATGAGGCTCTTGCCCCTTGCTGAGAGCAGCCCCAGCTGGGTTGCAGTGATGTTATCTAGAAGATCAAAGACATCCAGAAGCAGTTGGTTGGTTCCCACTAGTTGGTCCAACAATTCTTCATATTGGGCTACATCAATCCTACTACATGAAGTCCTTGTGGATGCCTATATATCTTCAAGTCCATGCACATCTAGTACAGGTGTCACTGCTACATTAAGGGCCATAGCAATTGTATCAACAACCACTTCAGCCATAATTTCTTGTCTCTGGGGCTGCATCACTAGGATAGTTGCACCCTCTCCATCCTCCAAGCATACAAAAAAAGCAGCAACATTTCTTGAAATTTTAGGAAATAACTATTGGGTGAAGACCATTACTTCTCAGACACTAGGAACAATTCTTGTTGATACTTGTGTCTTTGTGATAGAGAACATCTGCCCTGCTCCTTCTAGTAGACTCACTAATCGAGCCACTTACTCTAGATGGCTCATTGTAGGGTGATAGATCGAAGGGTCTTCTCCTCCACCGGTCCCTACAGATTACTCTTGTTGGCTCAAGAGCAATTGTCAGATTTCATGTATATGTTCTATGATTGTTTGTGAATCCAACCTCGTTGTTTGCATAAGCAGTGGAGGTGGTTGCTACTCTTCCTCAGTTCATGTGGTGGTCAGAGTATTGTCTTTCATCATCTCTTACCATGAGGCAATCGAGGCATGTCGAAGTGTATCATTGGTGTATCATGCTATCCAGGCTCATTTGCATAATTTCCTAATTAAGCAGGGTCAGGGTAGAAACTTCCTTCCACGTTCGCTTTCAACGAATGTTTTCTCAATCTCCAAAAACAACAATTGTGGAAGGCTCATTGGGAATTTTCCACATAGAGTGGCACATGCACAAGCGGAGAAGGCAATGATCTTGTTGGGTCTTATCATTGGATTCAAATGGTAAGATGCAATTTTTGAATATACCCTCTCTGTAGTGGTCAAAGTGCCAAACTCTTTGTGATCCATCCCATAACACCACTTGATCCACTCCTCTTTTACCTCAAGATCTCCTTGCTTAGGGATCTCTGCTACATCAGCTCCAGTCTCTGGAAACCCCAGAGCTTGTGCGATCGCTTCCACAAAGTAAGAGACATAAATTTCCTTGATTTCTACTTTGGACTTTAGTTGTCGATTTTTCTAGAAAAGATAAGTGTCTTCTAAATACCATTCACCACTGGATGTGATGATTGGCCACATAGGAGAGTTTTGCAATTGGAGCTTCACATCTTTTGGTGCATTCTGAAGAAATGGTCCAATGTTCAACTCTTGCAAGACCATTCGTTCCACCTCCCTTGGCCTGATAACATCAAGACATGCCTGGGTCAAGGTGACCTCAAGCTATGGCGCTATCACCACTGTCTCATCCCCTTGTGATTGTTCGCTAGGGATCTCCTCTATAGGAATCTAATGAATTGATTCGACATTGGGTCCTTCACAGAGGGAGCTAGTTGCATGGGAACACTTCGCATGCTCTGGGTGCTGCGCACCTCATCCTCTTCCCATTCTTGGTCACTTATCCCTTGGTTGCGATGGTCCTTCTTCCCTTGGATGCCTTGGTTTTAGTGCCATTTGCAATCAAACATAACCATTAATTAAATTGTGCACAAGTTGCTCAAAATGGCCCTCATACACCTTCTCATTTTGACTGAGTTATGGTACTAGCACATGCATCCCATTAAATTTCCCAAAGTATTAGTTAATGGGTTAGAACCAAAAACAATAAGGCATGAGTTGGAGTGTAAACTATTGTTTTTGTTTCATCCCTTAAGAGATGTTAAGTGTTTATTAATTTTAATTTTAATTAATTAATTTTTCTATAGACCTCATCCCCCATGACTAAGAGCATACCTCCGGTTGCTAAAGAGGGAAAAAATAGGTTGATGTAGATGTGCAATAGAAAATGTAGGTACTTGGGAAGAAGAAGTGAGGTAGAAAAAATGAAAAATATCTCCCCAATTTTTTTGCAGAATGATCAAAAATGCATGGCTCAAAGGGGGTATATATAAAGTTTTTGTGCTACATCGATGGGGCCACGTATATGTAGGGGGCTGCATATATGAGGCCTAGTCAACACAAGGTTGTTGTGAGCATTGACCAGTATTGACTAGACAAATAAAAGCCCAAAAAATTGATTTAAAATGACAAATTGGGGCAGTTTAAGAGCTTGAGAGACTAAGGACGCAGCTGAAATAAAGAGGAAGGTAAATGGGGCAAGAAAAAGAGTCAAAAGTAGGACAATGTTGTGAGAAAGGACTCTGTAGAGAAGAATTCAAGAGATGGTTAGCGGAGAAACAATCAACCAATGATATCAAGAGGATGGGAGACTAACAAACAGAACTAGGGATATGCAAGTGGGTCCTCCCCATAGCAGGCAATAGCCTTAGTAGCCCTTGCATATCGTCAACACCGGAGTCCGTGGGCCCCAGAGTCAATGAATGATGATCACAAGTTAATACGCTCATCCATGAGGACTTGCGGAAGCATTAGGATTTCACAGAAATCATGACAAACTATCAAAACATAAGACGAATAGTGAGGTTAGTCATGGAGAGAAATGGATGAAGAGATAGGAGTGAGAATTAGAATTCTGGTTATCGGTCACATGAAACCCTATGTGAAGTTATGGTTAAGTGACCTGGTAGGACCTTTCCCGAGTTCAGAACCAAAACCAACCACATACAGTGACATTGCAGCAACATAAGAAGACTCATCCATCCTCAAGAGTACAAGAATGCACCCATAGAGAAACACCACTCCAACATGAATGAGAGAAAGAAAGTGAAATGGGACTACGTTAGAGGGGACAAAACAAGTCCATAACTAGTGCTTGTGGCCCATGAGAGGCAGTCTAAGAGGTGTGCTTTGAATTCCCACATAGTTATGATTTTATTTTTAGTTTTATTTTGTGGGAACCACACCATGCAAATGCCCATGCTTGTTTGCATGCATTCGACCAAGGGGTGTGCTTTGAATCCTCATGTTTTTTTTTTGTTTTTTTTGTTTTTGTGATGAGGACCACACCATGCAAGGTCAAATTGCCAAGGAGCTTCCTTGTATAAAAAAATTTGGAGTGGTAAGAAATCCATGCGGACATTGTCACAAACCAGGGGATAGAAAAGTATGATGAGCATTGCATTCCCATTGAAGTCACATCCGATTCAAACCATTAGGTCATCCCCAAGTTCAGGAACTACAGAAGTCACACATTAATTAAAATGTTTTTAAGTGAAGGGGGTTTGCATTTTTCCAAAGGGAGGAAAACCATGGAGTGGATGAATGGGTGGACGACATGGACTCATTGCTGATTTTATGAGATGAAAGTAAACATAAATTCCAAGAACAACAATGCAAGGGTGGGAGTGAGATAAAATAAGTGGACCATTTCATGCAACCCATCACAATGAAAACCAACCGCACCACACATCTGATGATAATAAGATGATTTATTAGTAACCAACTGGAAATTAAACACACACACACATATAAATAAGTAAACAAAGAAATAGAAAAGTAATTAAAGAAAGAAAAATTGAGTAAGAATTGGAAAACATATGAACGATGTTGAAAAACAAAAAAGTGTAAAACAAAAAAAGTTTCAAATAGTGAGGAGCTTCGTAGAATGGATTAGCATGGAGGATAGTCTCCCCCACAACTAGGCTAGAAGGAGGAGACTCGAAAAATAGAACGAGGCTATCCCTATGATGATAAGGCGGTAGCACTAGTTTAATGGAGTTCATAGAAAGGTTTTAATTATTAACTATTGACCAACTGCATTCTTGTGGGGTCCTTAGGTTTGTGTATAAGCAGGCCCCATATGGGAAGGTTTTCGAGACAATATAGGGTCCCTCCCATAGTGCGTGAAACTTGGTAGGTTGCGATACACGTGTGGGGTTCTTATAGAGTACCTTATCTCCACATCTAAATGTTACCTTCAAAATCCTAAGATCATGAAGATTTTTATTGTAGTCCTTGTATATCTCATTTGATGATAGGGCCACTAATCGATTCTCATCTAGCACACTTAAGTTGATAAGTCATTCACATTGTGCTAGTGGCAAGTCAAGACCCAAGTCACTAGCTGTAGATAGTGTTCGGAGTTCTTCCTAGATTGGAAGTTTTGGTAGCTTACCATACACTAACTCATAATGAGAGTAACCTATAGGAAGTTTCGAAGGGGAACGATAGGCCTAGAGGGCATCATTAACTTTGGTGCTCCAATCCTTCCTATATTTATTGATGGTTCGAGTGAGGATTTTAGTGATCTTCTTATAGGTGACTTCGGCCTGCCCATTGGCTTGGGGGTGATAAGGTGTTGTAAATTTATGGGTAACCCCCAAATGTTGCATGAGTTTACGAAAAGTGATGCCCATGAAATGCGTTCCATTGTATGAGATGAGTGCACATGGCACTCCAAACCTATTTATGATTTGTTGTTGGACAAATCATGCATTCTTGTTTCAGGAATAGTCGATGACAGCTACCGCCTCTACACACTTTGTGTAATAGTCAATAGTGCTGATGATGTACGCCTTCCTACTGGACATGGGTGTGATGGAACCCATGAAGTCGATGCCCCAAATGTTAAAGGGCTCTAGTGGTTGGATCCACTGTTGAGGTTCCTCCATTCGTACAGACATCCCACCGTCTCTCTAACGTCATTCATAGGAGTAGGTGAACCATTGTGCATCCCTAAAGAGTGTAGGCCAGTAATATCTTGCAAGTAGGATCTTAATGTCCATGCGTTGTCTAGCATAGTGGCCCCCACAAGGGCCCTCATGAACATCTTGAAGGATGTGTAGCGTATCATCATTAGGGACACACCATCGAACCAGGCCATCTACACACACCTTATAAAGGTGACCATTAATTTCCATGAAGCACTTGGCCTTATCGAGAAACTATTGTTTCTGCTGATGGTCCCACTCCTTTGGCAATTCCTGGGTTATGAGATAGATGAGTATGGGGCTGAACCAAGGTGATTCTTTAGGCACCTACATATCGATCACTCTCGCAAAGAGGAGTTCATCTAGAAATTGGTCGAAGAGTGGCTTCTCCTCTTTTGTGTTATCCCATCGCAACTAAGACAAGTGGTCAGCAACCACAATCTTATTTTTCTTCTACTCTATCATAATGAGGTCAAATTCCTGAAGAATCAGCAGCCACCATATTATACAGGGGCTAACTATTAGTTTGCTCATTAGGAACTAGATGACATTGTGGTTGGTATGTACAAACACCTTGTATCCAAGCACATAGTATCAAAACTTTTCCAAGGTAAACACCATCACCATTAACTCTTTTTCGGTGGTGGTGTAGTTAAGCTGAGCATTGCTATGGCTTACATAGTGGATATAGTATGGTTGTCTCTAGTCATCCCACTATGTAAGCACAGTCCCCAATGCATAGTTGGATGCATCTGTCATGATGTGGAAGGGTCTAGACCAATCAGGTGCCCATAGAATTGGAGTTTCTACAAGTTTCTATTTATGTGTTTGGAATGCAGATTCACATTCCTTGGTCTAGACGAATGGACCATCTTTCTTTGTGAGTTCCACCAATAGCTTGGCGATCTTTGAGAAATTTTCAATGAAGTGCTACTAGTAACTAGTGTGGCCAAGGAATGACCGAACATCTTTTACAGTGCTTGGTTGCCTAGTAATTCCTTGGATGACCTTGATCTTTTTAGGATCCATGCTAATCCTTGCTTGTGAAATACGATGCCCTAGAACAGTGCCCTCTTAAACCATTAAGTGGCTCTTTTTCTAGTTGAGTCGTAGATTAGTTTCTACACATCTTTTCAGAACTTTCTCAAGGAAGTCCAAGGCTAGTTCAAACATGGCTCTATAGGTAGAGAAGTCATCCATGAAGACTACTATCCCATTGCCAATTTTCTGCTGGAAGGTGCTGAGGACAAGGTGTTGGAAAGTGGCAAGCACATTACATAGGCCAAAAGGCATATTTTTGTATTCAAAAGTCCCCCAGGGACTTGTTAATGTTGTTTTGGCCTAGTCTTCTAGCATGATTTGGATTTGGTTATAGCCACTATAACCATCTGAAAAGCTATAATAATGATGCCCTGTAATGGTATCCAACACTCTGTCCACAAATGGGAGCGGGAAGTGATCATTGAAGGTAGCCATGTTGAGCAATCAAAAATCTATATAGACCCTCCATTTTCCGCCCTTCTTTGGCACAATAATGAGTGGGCTAACCTATTTTCTATCAGCAATGGAGTAGATGAACCCCGCTTTCAGCAATTGCTCAATTTCATCTTTGATGACCTGATTCAATTTGGGATTCAACTGCCTTTGTGGTTGTCATCGTGGCTTCATTGAGGGGTTGATATAAATCCAATGTTGGCAGGCTGTGGGATCAACTCTTATCAATTCAAGATACAACTATGCAAAAGAAGCCTCTCATTTGTTCACCACCTTTAGCAACTTCTTCTTTTGCTCAAGAGTAAGGGTGGCATTGATAATCACTAGCTTCCCATTCTACAAAAATGCATATTCTAAATGGGCTAGTAAGGATTTGAGTTCCAAGGACTCCTGTTTAAAACTTTCAAGGATTTGCAACTTTTCCGAATCGTCACAGTCATCAACATAAAGTGCTACTTGTTGATAGACCTTTTCCACATCATTCATGCTCTCTACATAGGCACGTACATGCCCCTCAGATGGTTCCATGGAAAAAGTGCTGCTAGTAGGATTAGCGGTCAGCCACTGGGTGCCTTCTTGATTTGTCACTACTACGTACAGGCATTGTTGAACCTAAAATTCCTTAGTACACTGATTGCATGCTTGAATAGATGTCTGCTTAGAGGACCATAGTTGCTGCGCACAGTTGCACCCAAAGTCATTATACGTGATGCATGGGAACGCACTTCTTCTCGATCTTTCCAAAAGGACTTTCTTTTAAAATTTCAAGGGAAAGATCCTGGAGTCCCAATCTTGCATCCATTGTGCTCGGCTAGGCTCTTCCCATTATGATTGGAAAGTTTCCCTTGCAATTCTCAACACAAACAACAAGAAATTCGACAGGATAGGACCACCCATAAATGGTGGTCACAATGTCTTCTACCAATCCCAAGGAAAAAATAATGGTTTGGTCTACCAACTTAAGCCAAATGTTGCTCTTCTTTAATAGGGGCAGGTTCCATGTCTTGTACATGTCATGTGAAATCAAGTTTACTCTCGACCCTGAATCCAGAAGAGCTTTACATGGCTCATTTCCTACCACTTGAAGATAGATGAGGGGGCTTCTTGGATTAGTAAATTTTCAAGGAAGATGGCCTACATTTATGTAGTCCATCACAACATGTGTGAGCATGAAGGTTTGTACATTGGGGGAAATTTGGTTTGAAGACTGCTCGAAGGGTGGAATGGTGGAGGTGATTAGAGATTCAGAGGCACCAACCACGAGTGTGTGTGAGGGTATGTTTGGGTTGTTAGGCAAGAGAAAGGGACATTTTATGGCTTCACTTTTAGCACACTCAGTTAAGGAGCTGGTTGTAAGTTGATAGCCCTCGTAGCATTACATTGTTGTGGCTATGGTGGTATTTCTCCCTGCATAGGTGGAGTAGGTGCTAGCTGAGTGGGATGTTGCTAAGTAGGGATGGCAGGAGAAGGTGATGGAGGATAGTAGAGGTGTGGGCTCTCCCTCCTAGGTGATGGAGACTATGCTCAGAAGTATTCTAAGGGGATGTAATAATTCTAAAGGGTCACATGACTAGAAGAGTCCTACGGGGAGACTAGTTGATGAACATAGTACACATATGGATCTGGCTATCAATAAGGGTACTGCTACCTTGGAGGTGGCATCCCCCATGATTGTGGGTGCTTTAGTTGCTGAAAATATTCGTAAGGTTGTGGTGGCACTCCACTTGGATAATATCCTTGCTGCTGGTGGAACTGCCTAGGATTCCCTTGTTGGTAAGGCAACCATTGGGGTGTTTTTCTCTTTTCCAAGCGAGGATTCAACACATACACCCCAGACTCTTGTAGATGTGACACCACGGAACAACACCCCTTAGGATGTTTGTATTAGCATATGTCACATTCATCATCTTCCTCTATATCAAAGTCTGCAACCTATTCTGCTACAGGAACTTTGCCCTTACCTTTATGATAGGCACGTTTAGCTTCCTTCTTCCTACATTGATCCCAATCATAACCTTGCTCTTTGGACTCCTCTGCAATTTTTAGAACACTTTGAAATTTCTTGTCCAAAGAGTCCCACATCTTGTCAACCTTGGCCGATATTTTAGAAGCAAATTTTTGTAGGGGCAAGGTCATATAGTTCACCACTGCATCTAGTGGTGATTCCTCATCTTCACAAAATCAAACTTCCCTCCTTCTGATGGAGGAATCCAGATTATACTCCTCTACACTCTCCTTCTTTCTAAGTTCCCCCTCTTCTTTAGCCACTTGCTCAATTAAGTGTTGTAGTTGATTGGCTCTTACTTTTAATAGTTTTCCTTGGGTGTACACATCAAGGGTCTTTCTAGTTTCAAAGCAAAGCCCATCAATGATATGGCGAAGCTGTGTCCATTGAGAGTAGCCATGACCAGAGCATCGATGTAACAGTTAGTAGTATTTGATCATGGCTACATCCAAGGGTTCATGACCACCTTACTTCCACACTTGGATCTAGTGTCTTAGGTTAGCCACACTAGAGTAGGTTTAATACTTGTTGTTAAAGACTTCCAGAATTGTACTCCATCTCCTGATTAATTCTAGCTCCAAAGACTAGTACCAACTTTCTGCTTCTTTGATGAGTGTGCAAGGGAATAGCTTAAGTTGTTGCTAATCATTACTGATATTCTACAGAGTGTAAGCATTATGAAATGCTTGCAAGTAAGTTTGTGGAGCACAATTATATCCCCCTTCAAATCTAGGGATGTTGTTCATGTCAATGCGCTTGATCCAACTATCTTTCAAGTGCCTGCTGGGTATTTGAATTGCCTTGATAATATGGAGCATGATTTGAGTAGCCAACAATGGTTCATCCACATCATAGTCCTACTAAAGGCCACAATGTCTCTAATGATTTCAGTTGCCTCTCCTTTCTTGATAGTGAGGCTTGCGTGATTGGTCATGCACTCCCTCGTGTTGTTTCCTTTAGCCCTTGTGACCAACATCACCCTGATCCTTTCTACCATAGTTACAATCAGAATTAGAACTGGATGAAGGTAGAGTGGAGAGAGTGGATGAAGAAGAGGGAGAATTATCGCTACCACCCTGGTGTCGATCTCCCCCTCTACTCTGATGATGGCCTCAATCTTCATGCCCATATTTCCTTGTGCCCTGACCTCTCCTGCGTGACCCCCCATCCTCCTAGGGGTCCCGGTCACTTGATTTCTTATTTTAAATGATGGGCTAAATGACCTAATGCCCCAGAGGAAGTTCGACCGAATGGGAATCATTAGAGTCAAGTTCCTCATCATCTTGTAGTCCTTCCAAGAATAAAGGATTATTGAACTATTTTCCCTCCATGTGTTCATACCGTTCTACCTGCTACTGGTCTCGTACACATTGTGCCTCAGTTGGATGATAGTCTTGGTAGTCATGGTCCTCCATGACATACTCCACATTGCAGTCCTGAATGCCTAATTTGGCAAGATTGTGAAATAGTATTCTAGGAGCCAATCAGTTAGGCGGTAATATGATCTTGCCTTCCATGTCCTGCTAGTGCAGATGCTCATCCTGATGTAGGATAAAGATGAAATTGGGAACATATTCATCTAGGTGCGTGTATACCACCTGACATTCTTGTGGCACTAGTGGGTTGGATCCATCTCAGCTATGAGAAGAAGACATTTTGGATGTTAGATAATCCACTAATTGGTGCACCTTACTTTTTACTTAGATCGCATAGCGTGCATAGATTTTACTATCCTGGGTCAGTTCCAATGACATGAATGATAATTTTGCTAAAGTTAGATGACGCATGTAAGACTAATAATCCCCAACAACAGTGCCAATAATGAGTAGCGAGGTACCCCTACACCCAACCATGCGAATCACAGGCATTCACATGCAACTTGGTCAAATTCCGTAAACTGTAAGCACTTTGCATACACCAAACCCTAACCAACAAAACCTTGTGTTAAAATGGTCATTGTCTTCCCAACCTCACTTGTAGTGTTCTAATGCAATGGTTTAATGAGATTGAGGTAAATCATTTTTATGGCTTTTCTCTTTATCTTCTAAAGTCTAATTCTTGAATTGAAATGTAAGGAATGGAATATTGCATGTTCTATAATTATCCTAATCTATCTCTTAACTCTTCCTAGCATAAGCATCTAATCCCATCTTCCGTGCACATCCTGAGCATCCCCTAACCACTACTGGGTTACCAGATGTTAAGCATCACATCTAAAAAATTTAAAAGTCCAAAAAATTACATCTAAAACCATTGTTATTCATCATCTTCTAGTCAAAAACAAGAAATGAATGAATGATCCTTGTGATTCCTGGTAGCTTGTATTTCTCACTTTTCCTTGCTCATCCTTTTATATACCAAGTTCAACAGCTTGATCACTTCAATATCCTTTTCATGGCAAACTAAAGGATGAGAGAGGTTTGATATATGTTGAAATGTTGAATGTTGCAGCGTAGAAGAACATTTGGTGGACCCATCATTATGGGTTTTGATATATGTTGAAATGTTGAACATTGCAGCATAGAAGAACGTTGGGTGGATTCATCATTATATCTTGAAAAAATAGAGTCATGTTGTGAGAGAGGTCCTAGGATGGAGGTTCTCCTAGTCTATCCGCATGGTTTGGGGACCATGGAACACTTTCAGGTGCTCTTGAGTGACACTCAAGTGTTAGAAAATCCATCTTGACTTGGCAATACCAAGCTAGCAATAGGACTCCCTTGTATTGCATCTCTTTTGAAGTCCTCTTCATACTACCTTCACTTGGAGAACTACATGGCCCTAATTTTGTAGTGGTTGCAGATATGTAGGCAACCATGATTCGATAGTTCTAGTGTGGTGCCTTGCTGAATCTTGTACTAGATCTTGAGGGGTCTAAGAAGAGGTGCCCTTGTAGATACATTGTCTCCCCTTCAACCAATGATTTCTATAGGGTTATTTTGTGTACTTATTTGTTAAGCCCTCATTTTGGAGTTAGAGGTTCTCCATAAAGTGTATAATCTCTTGTTAAGAAGCTATTGTGTGGCTCGCTCCCTTCCAACGGTTGCTTACCTATTTAGAGGTGTATTCCCCATGTCTTCTACCCTAGATCTATGTGCAGGAGATTTGTGATTCTGGATAAATTTTGTCAAACTATTTGCATTGGATTTTGGGGAGGGAGGGGGTCCATAATTTCCAATGAAATTTTGTCTAAATCGGTAAGTATATATTGAAATAGTTGCCTTGACTTCCCTTGCCTCGTATTATTCTAGTACATATTTCATAATTCCAATGAAATTTTGTCTGTATCTGCACATATACATTGAAATAGGTGCCTTGACTTGCCTTGCCTCATATGCATTAAAATCTTACCTTTCGTCTCCTGATCTGAATCTTACTAGAACTTCATTTCATTGTTAAGTGGTCAGCAGGCAATCAACATTGATGGCATCGGCATGACATAGACCACAGAAAACAAGGGAGTAGCAATGAATAAACAAACACACGGAAATCATGAAAGGGCTACTTTCGTAACCGAAGGCCAAAGGGCCAAGTTTGGGTCATATGGAAATCCGATTTGGAATAGGGGGACGTGCGAGATAAACGTTGTATTGGTCATTGCTGGTTTTTTCTCTTTTTCTTATCTCTGCTGAAAAAAGAAAAAACAAAACAGGGTCATTTGTCATGGGTCATGAGTCATGAACATGATGACAGATGGATGCTTGTTCAACCATTTTTTTTCTTAAATTTGTTTGCGTATGAGCCAACGAAGCCCACCAGCATCTGGCCAATAGCAATATGCAACCTCATGGTGCTCTATTTTTACTTTCCCCTTCATCATGACTAGTGCCGATTCCCCAGCATTCAAAAGGTTTTTGATCATCCTGGGTGAGGTGAGTTACTAGGTTGTGCCTAGTTTAGTTAGGTTGTGTCTTCTTGTAATGTGGTCATCTTCAACATGGCCCTACGGTGCTATTCACAGGTGGTGGTTGAAGAAAAGTATTAGCAAACATGATTTGTTATAAATTTGGTTGAGGCTTGATGCTTAATTTCATTCTTGGAAACACTGGATAGAGTAACAAAAGGGTTTCATTTTATTGCTGTCATTTTAGTTGTTGCAGAAATTATATGTTTGGCGGGACTATGGCCCTTGAGTAAGGAAATGGATTCCATGCCCTCCATACCTTTGCAAATTTTCTTGCTTCAGTTTAATGGTGATATTGCAATCTTCTTTATATTGTACTTGTTCTATATTCTACAATGTCTTTTTATGATATATGAGATTTAATTTTTCAAAAAAGCTAATATATTTAAATTTTCTCTATTATGTCCTGGCTACAAACCTATCCCTACTTTTTCTTGAGGCACACGTACCCAAGCACATTTAGAATCATGAATCCTCAATTCCTCCCTTCCATAAATCAGATACTTTTGATGCATAGCCCTAGATCCATTCCATCTAAGTGAATTCCTTGGAGTGCTGGACAACATCACTGAGGCAACGTTGTTACACATATAGTCACTTACTTGAGTTCTTTTTCATCAACTTAGATATTTGTTTTGAGATCTTTGTTTATTTGCAATTTTTTCCATAGCTTTTTATATATTTTTCACTCTTTGTTTAAGCTCTTTGTTTAAGTACCTTTTCTGAAACATTGTAGTTTCTTCAGTTCTTTTAAATACCTTTGCTGGAACATTTATTTTTATTTTCTTGTTACAGTGATGGTCCAAATTTTTTTTATGGATTTGTTATCTAATCTTCTTTATATAGGTATACATGATTCCCTTGAACTGCAATGTAAAAAAAAATAGGGAGCTGGATAACCTTTTAACCGATTTTGACTCAAAACTGCACAAAAAGGCTAAAAGGGAACCGTGAAAGTTTTTTTTTGTCTGAATGGGCTGGAATGCCTTCACGGAAAGGTTGGTAGTGTGTGAGAGTTGTTTGCTTAAGTTAATTCTATCGGCCGTTTATGAATGTATTTGTGGTGGCTTGATGTGATTTGATTAAAGGTGAAAACCGTACATGCCACTGCCAGAGATCTCTTTGTTTTTTTTTTGTTTTTCTACAAAATATATTTCTAAAGCTCAGCTTAAAATTTAAAGGAAAAGGAACCCGCCACCTAACTAACTTATCTATTTTCCCTCTCCTTGGCATCTTTCTCTCTGAAATTTTTTGTTTGTTTGTTTGTTTTTTGGCTGATAGGCCATTACCAGTTGGAAATCCGTAAAGCTAATTTTTTGTGCGTAAATTTTTTGTTTGTTTGTTTGTTTTTTGGCTGATAGGCCATTACCAGTTGGAAATCCGTAAAGCTAATTTTTTGTGCGTAATGCTGACCAACGTTGACTTTCTCATGGCCCATTTANAAATCCGTAAAGCTAATTTTTTGTGCGTAATGCTGACCAACGTTGACTTTCTCATGGCCCATTTCAGTAACACACCTTTGTTATTTTGGTAATGCAACTTTGTGAATAACGTTGATGTGTAATGCTGACATGTAAAATTCCAGACAGGTCATTTCCGTAACACAACTTTGTGCATAACGTCGTGGTATAAAAGGTTACGTCCTTTGTAAAATAGAAATACAAATCATGCAGGAGGGCTGGAGTTCTGCATAGATGCAAACTTGATTGAGTTCTATGCAGATGCAGATCTAGCCAAAGACACAAACGATGCACTGATTGGGGCACCGAACAACATCGGGGCATGAAACAAGATGCGGAGGCCGACACTCCACATTGACATCAATCATCATAAAACTCTGTAAATTTAAGTTGCAAAATGCGAACTTGAGCAGCTTTTGCATAAGTAATGTCACAAGGGTTGTGCGAATTCAGCCCTGATATGGATGACGCCGGGTAACGCCCAAGGTTCAGCAGATAGTGTGTCAGTTCGCGAGGGCACACAAAAATATCGCCTTCAAAGTCTCTTGGAACAATTGGTTGTTTATGTCCACAAATCCCACCAAAACCAACCCACCATGGATCAGAAACACGGTGGCCCGTGGATGACTATGAGGCCGAAGGATGCCACCTGGGTGGTGAAATCGGAGTGAGACCCTACATGTTGCTGCTGGGCAGATTCATGGCCGTTGTCAGCGTCACTGCAGTCCCAAATTCCGTGCTCCATTTTCCCAGCTTTGCCAGTGCGGATGTTTTGAAATCCATGTTCGGATCAATGCATGCTGTTTGCATTTGAGAAAATAGTTGCAGAACTTCTACCAGGAATCCTTTTGTGGCATAAGCTGAGATCATGGTGGTCCAAGATACAACATTCTTCTTCGGTACTTCGCCAAACAGCTATCGTGCCTCTTCAAGCCTACCAAGCTTTGAATACAGTATCAACGTTTTGGTTTGAATGTAAGGGTTCATCATGAATCCTGTCTGAATGAGTTTGGCATGTAGATTTCTTCCTTGCGGTAGGTCTTATGTAGCAATGCATCTCTGCAGAGATCTTGCATAGCTTGGAATATCATGCAAGCTTTGGATATAGAGAACCAGTTGGATCTTCATTTGAGAATTCCGGTAGTGCATCTTCCAAAGATAGAAGTTGCTAAAAATGAAGCATCGCCCATGAGGTCTCCACCAGTGTGAACTGTATCTATGCCTGAAAAATCACCGGCCCGGCTGGCATCTCAAGCTAAACCACTGAAAAGTGTATCAGACATTGGTGTTCTTAAGCCTTCGCATGTGCATCCAAAACTTCCAGATTATGATGATCTCACAGCAAATTTTGCAGCTTTAAAGCAACAATGCAAATCTAGCAGGCAAGGTCAGAGTGGTTAACAGTGCCTGCCATTTGCTCAAGTTCATGATTTTCTCCAACAACGCTTCTATTTTTGTATCCTTTCGATTGTTAAATTGCCCAGTGCATTGGGTACAATAGTTATAAAATAGGAATGTCTGTATATGGTCCTCGCTGAAGGTGCATGTATAAAAAAAATGCAGTAGTACAATAAAGCCAAGGAGGTTTGTCGCTGGAGACTTTGATCACTACTAAAAAATAGATAATATAGCCACACTTTCATGGTATTTTGTCATTTTCCTTAACCATATTCCATGACACTATATTGAATTGAATTTGTTATTTCTATCTTACCGGTCCTTAAAGTTATCCACATACAATTCTAACGTCATTCCACTTTTTTTCTTTGATGTTAATCCTAGGGCTATGATATGATAAAAATAATTTAATGACTATTGTGATTGAGATAACCATGCACAATGTACATAAACTAAGTCTACGGTGTTATACATTATACATGTTGAACATAAGAAACATACACTAACAAGTACATTATACATGTTGAACATAAAAAACATACACTAACAAAAATGTATATTTATTATACATAACAAAAATGTAGTATCTATCAAATGGACTTTTTTGTTCTATGAAGACAATAAGATCTCCAAATCTTTGAAAGCTCAATCTCTACTTTGGGACAACTAACTTTATTTTGGCTTAGTTCCTTAAAGCTAAAAGCATTTTCTAAAAAAATTGTATATGTAAAATAAAATCTTGGCATTTTCTTACAATATTAAACTATTGAATTTCA
>MNCI01028947.1:582108-605045 GCA_015680685.1 Gnetum montanum | reverse complement strand
TATTACAACATGTTTATGATCATTCAATAAAACATTCCATGGTCTTATGATATTTCTATCTAAAGACGAGTGGCAATCACTAGCTTAGTTATATATATTTATAATATATATAGAATCTTATTAGTTTACAAGTAAAAAGTTCTTTGAGTAAAAAATTTCACAACTTCTGGACGAAGAACAAGATTAAAAAACCCAAATTTTCATGCCTTCTAGACGAAGAACAAGAGTTTTGTACCTTATTTTTCCTAAAGATGGATTTTCTGAAAAAACAAATTCCATGAATTGTTACTTCAAGGCAAAATACTCCCTTACTACAAATAGTTTCGCTATCAAGGATCAATCCTCCAATCAAATGGTAAAATTGATAAAGATGTCAAAAATAGAATTGAAGCAGGATTATCAAAATGGAGATAGACTAGTAGTGTTCTATGTGATAGAACAATAATGATACTAATGAAATTTTTAAAAAAAATTACATGAGAGAAATTAGGCTTACTATCTTATATGGTGGTAAATATTGGGCAGAACAAAAGAGACTTAAATAATAAATTAGTGTGGCAGAAATGTGAATGCTTCAATGGATGTTGAATATTACTAGAAGAGATAAACTACATAATATAAATATTAATGAAAGACTTCAAGTAGCTTCTTTTTTATATAAGCTACAAGAATGATATCTTAGACGGTTTAGACATGTGCAAAGAAGATAAAATAATGAGCCTATAAAAAAAATTCTACATCATTGTTTCAGGAAACCCACCAAAAGTAAGACCAAACAAGACATGGGAAAAATGATCAAAGATGATATGAAGAAGCTACAAATAAACAACAATCTAGCTCTTCATAGAGATGAATGAAAAAAAGAAAGTCATATAGACAAGGCTAGAATGATGATGATGATATATTGAATTTTATTACATTAGAATCTAAGACCAATGACAAAAAACAAGATTCTAATACTTTTTTTGAGTTGAAGTCAACATCACAACATGTGTATGGATGGCAATAAAAGTTATTATTAATGTAGTGAATAAGATCACAATGAACTAGAAAAATCATAACAAAAGTTACTATGTTCTCAGAACATTCCTAAGTTTCATGAGTTACAACAAAATGTCATAAGAAAAGGTGACACCAAAATAGAAAATGACAATTATTAAATTAAAATTTTAAATTCCTTGAATATAATTTGATCAAAAATAGACTAAGTCCTATTGTTAACCATCTATTGGAAAGAAAGAAATATAGGAATAAATGATTTATAAGATAATTTTTGACAATTATGAAATTTAGAAGTTTGGATGATAAAACCTCACTTTTAATGAATAAAAATGCATATAAACATTCCTATCTAATGGTTTTTGGCATTGCAAAGCATAAACATAGGTTTAATTAAAACATGCAAGTTGCTTAGGGCATGAAATCCCAAATTACATTGCCATATATGATAGATCCATAATGGATGAAAATAGAATATCTAATTATATATTTTAACATGCAAAACTTTATGATAAATTAATTAGATCTATAAAAAATGATGAGATATGCCTACTAAAGTAACATGCAAATCAAAATTCCTCATGTAATTAATGTTCTAATTCAAGAAAATCAACATGCATTTAATATTATATAGCATTGAAATTGTAAAACATCAAATTCATTAAAATAGATTGTAGACATTTTCAAAACTAAAGCATATGAAGCATTATCTACCAATATTCAAGTAGACAAGAGCAAATTCTAGCAATTTATTGTAAGAAACTCAAGCAAAATTAAAGCAAATTTTTGTAGACAAATGGTTCTTTAGCATTGATTTTCCATTTCATCAACATAATATTCATATCAAACTTGGTGTATTAACATAATGATATGTTTGAGATAACGTAAAAATACAAGTTATGGATTTCAAGTTCAAGCCATGTTTCAATTATATTTCTTTATAATTTGGATTAAATCCATTTAATAAGTTATAAGGTCAAATAGGAAAAAATAGGAAATTTTTAAGTTAATTAATATTCATGGATTGATGTATATTTATTTTGGACCCAAACTCATTACAAAAACTATTTTATGAATTTACCCTCAGAAAACTTTTTTTTACCCATCATGGTGTTAAGTTTAGCATCTATAATGAGTAAGATTATAGCCAGACAAGATAGGAAATGAACTTCATACACATTAATATATGAAATGTAAAGCATAGTGACTATTTAAGATGGATGAAATGATGCATTTGAAGGTTGAACCATTGCAATCATATTAACCAATAAATAAAAAAACTTAATTAATGTTAGTTAAGATAAACAAATCAAGTATTTTATCATAATAGTATAATGATGTTATTATTAGAACATCATGATGATGTAACACATTATCCGTGGTGACAACTAAGAATGATATCATGATAAAAACATAACAAATAATATGAAATGAAAAGTTTAAATATCATCAATACATGACAACTTCAATTGCATTCAAATTCTAAAAATACATGGTTCTAATTATTTGTAACAACTTTAAAAACATAAAATAATTAAAAAAACTCTAAATTTCTACTCTCAACTACTCATATTCTACTATCAATTCTCACTCATAATCAACCACATTTACTCACATTTCATAACTCAAATAAGTCACAGTGTTACTCTTGTTCACATACATCAACTATTCATTTAATCTCTACTAATTAATTACATTATTATTTGCAACTCTTTTATCATCTAGAATCTATTCATATGTCATTGTTGGCATCTCTAGTTCAGATGTTCAAATGGTTACAATCTATTCTATGTAAGATATATTTTTTCAAATGGTGTAATCTCTATTTCCCAAGATGAATATTGTGATGTTCTATTTAGTCAATTAGTGTCTTTACATAGTGGGAAAGTGCTTAGAAGTCAAATGACCTCAAATGCTTCTATCCTCTTCCTTATTGTGTTGTACAATATCATTGTAAAAGGGGAAAGTTACAACTATTTTTGATCAGCTCAAGATCTTGTCCTTTATTGCATTCTTCATGATTAGCCACCAGACTTGGGGCATATCCTTTGTAGATACATGTAATGTAATAACATTGTCCCAACGTTGTCTGGCACCCCAAGGAATTCACTAAGATCTAATAAATTTCAGGTGGAAGACCTAAGGAATACGCCTCTCATAAGCAACCAACCCAAGAGAGGGTGCATGCAGTAGCACAGCTTCTTAATGTATGTATGGGAATGAACCTCATGGAGGATAATCAATTCCAAATGAGGACCATGCAAACAAGAACATAAGCAACCTTGTAGACAACATCGGTGAAAGGGGAAATGATGCATCTACAAGGGATTGTACCTCATCCCCAAATCCCTCATGATTTGGTACAAAGTGTGGCTTGGCACCACACCAAAACTATCCAATCCTGGCTGTGTACATATCTACAACCACTGTAGAATTAGGGCCATGTAGTTCTCCACGTGAGGGTAGTATGAAGAGAACTTAGAAAGAGTTGCAACAGGAGGGTGTCCTACTGCTGACTTGGTACCACAAAGCTAGGATGGGTTTTCTAACACTTGAGAGTCACTCAAGGGCACCTCAAAGTGTTCCATGGCCCTCGAACCATGGGGAGAGCCTAGGAGAACCACCACCCTGGCACATCTCTCACAATCCTCCCCCACACAATGAAGTGACATCCTCTGAGCAGAGCCTAGGATGACTTCAAGAGTACACTTCAAGTATGGGTTTGGAACTCTATCATCTTACACCAGGCTTGAAGGAAGGTACCAACCCCAACACCTAATATTTCCTTCCATCCAATGCCTTGCATGAAACACAAAGGGCACATGGTGGAATTCCAAAGACTTCCCAACTCTGTGACAAGTCAGAGTAGTCCAACCCAAAGGACCAACGTCTCTAAGATGTCCCCTAGATCTATTCCTTCTTAGGTTTAGAGACTTATCATCTTATGTAGACCCATACCTATTGATGAGTTATCACTTTGTTGGCCGCGATATCGTAGCCTAGACACGATATTGCGTATGCAATATCGCAACCTTTCTCCTCATGTATAAATAAGAGGTACACAGATCTGGTAGGTAGTTTTTAGAGTGGAGTTTAAGTTTCCTTTTTTCTACATCATTTTTTCCTCTCAAACCTTCTCTCCCATTGTATGGCCATAGTGTGGTGATTGTAATTGTACGGCATCCTTATTCAAGTGTGACGTACTTGGACACACACATAACTAGCAATAAAGATTGAGATTACGTCATCATTGTAGCATCCACTTAGCTTAATTGTTTGTTTAATTGTTATTTACTACTTTCCTAGTTAATATCTCTCTACCCTTATCTCCTAGTAATGTGGAATGAGTACGACTTAATCACAAGCATTCAAGTGTGACTACTTGGTAACCTAGTAGCATGCTTAGGCCATGCGCTTGGTAATCCCAGTGGTAGTCGTGCACGAGGTCTAAGATGTGTATGGATGATTAAGGAATGGATGCTCATCACACTTAGGCTAGTTTAGATTCTCTCTTATTCTCTCTCTCTCTTTACTTCGTAGTTTAGTTAATATTATTTACCATCATACCCAGGAGTAGCATAGCATAGGAACACATCATACACCTCACTCTGGACTAAACCATACGTGACAAAGCTAATACTAGTCCAGGTGGGAAGATAGTGAACTGCAACCTAAAAGTAACTATCTTGATACCACAACTAGCCCGTTTGCGGAGTTCGATCAGATTGTGCATGAAACGCTCATATTCGTATGGTTGAGTGTAGGGGTACCTCGCCACTGATCATTGGTGCCGTTGCTAGGGATGGTGCTAGTTGTCTAGATTAGTTATATCATACAAGGTCACTGTATAGGAATTAATGATATATCTTTTCAGAAGAAATAATTATAAAAAGTCACATAAATTCACACATAATTTTACAACCATGCCTCTCCTACAATACTATGATAATGCCACATCTAGTGAGGAAATTCATTGGAGAACCAACGAATTATATGACAATGAGGATTGGAGTACGCAATCGGAAGTGGGGGTTTCTTATAAACATAAACAAAGGAAGCATCATCCCAACACATGAAAGCATAACTTACTCGATGACGATGAACCCCTCCTGGCCACTACAAGCCTAACGCAAATACAAGAGGCTGTTCAAATCTTCCATAGGCATCATAAAGAGATCCACCTACCCAGGCTCGATTTAAACAACTTTCCCAATTTCTCAGTAGGCTATGATTTAGATCCACAACAACATTTACAAGCCTTCTATGATGCCTGTGCATGGAACAACATTGATAATGATTGGCAAAAACTTAAGCTCTTTCCTATAACACTCGTTGGCCAAGCAAAAGTGTGGTATAGATTGTTAAAACCAAATTCAATACAACGTTGGCCAACAATGGTAGAGCTCTTTAATGAAAGATATCAAACCTACACAAGAGTGTCGTCCTTGAGGAAACATATCCAAAAGTGGAAACAAGCACAACATGAACCCTTGGACATGGCCTTAGAAAGATATTATGCACTGTTAAACAACTGTCCAGGCCATAAGTTCTCTAAGGAAAGGCTAATGTACCATATCATTGATGGGCTTCGTAATGCAACAAGAGAAACCCTAGGGATGTATGCCCAAGGTCAACTATACAAACTATGAACCCATCAATTCTAAGAGCTTATTAAGTAGGTAGCAAAAGAAGAAGGAGAAATGGCTAGATGGGAGAGTGTTGAAAAACATCAATAGGACCAAAATCTCAACTTAATAGAGGTCCATAATCACAAAAAGGAGAAATCAACCTATCTTAAGGAGGAAGAACCATCTTTGCTAGTACAACAATCATTAGAGGACGTTGAGGCAAAGATCAATAAGATGTTGGAATGGACGCATAAAAAGTGTGGAGAATATATTGATATTATTGGAGATAGATTTTTGACAACTCAAGAAGTAGGACAAAGTATCATTAGATAATAGAAAAGAAGGGATGAGGAAGATAAGAGCTTAATGGCCAAACATACATATGAATGCAACATTTTCCTATACGATCACCTCAAGGGCTAATGCCTAATCTTGTTACATTTATATGAGCATTGGGGAAGCATGTTACATATAAATTTTGTATAGAGATACTATGTTCGATCACAGTGGCAACAATCACAGTCATGGGAGAAACCACAGCTAAACTGGAGACACCCTTCATATCATCCGAATCTAAATGCTTATCTAGTTCAACATCCTATTTCTCCAACTGGATCAACATACTCTATCTTACCACATTACCATTCTCCTCAATACTACCATCCCATGTCCTCAACACAACCACTGCCTTCTGTACCTTACACTTCTCTGAAATTTCAACATTCTCATCCTTTCCCTCCTTCTATATCGCCACCAACTATTCTTGAAGTGTCTACACCATAACGACAACCCATGAACTTTACTTGTGCTACTATTGCCAATAGCAGTGAGAGACCTCCTCAACATCAAAAGTGTCCCTTCTTTAGACATGACCATAGGAAGGAACAACATAGTTCCAAGGCCACTGCATTCTCCAACATAGCATAAGTCCAACATTGTGATGCACCCTTCCCCTCGAACCCAGCGCCTAGTGTCACTTCATCAGGGCCACCAATTAACACTCCAACAACCATATAGCCCAATGAATACAACCATGGAGGGTGGAATCTCAATCCTTGCATGCCATCTTACATTCTCAAGTATCATAGTGGGTCAACTCTTTATTTGAGAACCACATCTTATAAATTGCCCCACTACGCTTACTATAATCAAGTGTGTGAGCCCCAATGGGGTAACTGTGACCAAGTTTTAATATTTCCAACATGCAAGGAGCCTCATCTCTCATTTATTAATCCTCACCATGCTCAAACATTTAGTTATGGGGGATATCCCCCATTCTAATAAATATTTTTCATTTTTTTAATTTTAAAATTTTTTGTTTTTCAGTTTTTCATTTTTTAATTTCTTGTTTTATCTTTCTATCTTTTCATAAAACACCCATGTGGCTTATTGGTTGAGGTGTGTTCTATGTTATCAAGTCTCGAGTGATTGATTATTTGGAGAGTGAGCCCATTACACCCACTCATCCATTCTACATATAAGAGGTTCTATTTGAGGGTATAGTGATATTCTTAACATCCTTGAAATTTAAAATTAATTTTGTGTTCATTGTACCCAAAATGAAGAAGGATGGAGCAAGAGGGAATAATTAGGATGTGACATCAAGGGGACTTGTGGATTCTCTTTGGTGACATTTGTGGGAGGCATCAAGCAACGTGGTTGTACTAAGATCCTTGTAGATCTAACGCAAAATGGGAGTAAGAGTAATCAAAAGGCACATAAAAATCCAACGTTGTTCTAAGGGATCCCACTAGAAACACATGCACACATGCCTAAAGGTTGGTGGCTTTCTATGGATTCGGCAGTGAAAAAAATAAGAAGAAGAAAAAACACAAAGAAAGTGCAACAAAGCACAAAGCAAAAATCACTCCTCCCTTGAACAAATTGCCAAGTGATCGTATGCCTTGTTATTCTGGTACTCTCATAGTTGCTCATCATGGGATGAAACAATGTGGTGTCACTGATCAGAGGAATGGACTTGGTCCTGATCTTGGAATGATAGTTTAATGACACATTAATCATGCTTTACACATAGGATTCATTGTGTCCTAGGTCAGTTACCTCATGTCCCAATATCTACAACCCTTTCTATAGTCCATCTCATCTCGTTGTTCATGTAATTCTAGCTCATGTCTCGTATAGCATAAAATTCTTACCTCATTCTGGTGATATCTACATGTGTGTGTTTTGTGAAACTAGTATGGATTACATTTAACCCTTCTAGTGCCTACGGACATTTTAAGGTATGGTTACGCAAGGGCATTATAGGTTGGAACCTGCTTTGGGGAGGATCCACTTGCATAGTTTTTGTAATTTGTACTCATAACGCATCTTCCACACACACCATCTATTACCCTCAGTTTATTTTCAACAATATTCTTTCCCTTCTTACTATCCCTCTAAATTCCAACATTCCTATGAACCATCACATGGCCCTTTTCTCTCCTTTACCACTCGAGGCCCTTATTGATCAATTCCACCCATATAGAATTATTATTCGTGCATTCAGAAGTACTTAAATTACCATGGAACCCTTTAACACTTTTCCATATTTCCTTAGTTCCATCATTCATTTCAGAAGAAATCTATAAAATTCGGAATATTGTGTTGTGTCTTAAATATCAAGAGGCCACGATATCGCATATGCGATATCACGTCACAAAAAACCTATATATACGTGACCCCCCTGTACCACTTGCCATCATTTTCAACTATTCACGTGGGGGATTTTTTCAAATTTCTTTCTACAACTTATGATTGCGTGTCCCTTGCTTTCATACCTATATCTCGCTCGTTGGTCCTCCGATTTTCATTTCGTTTGAACCTACTTGAACCTGGAGTGTTCAGCTTAGTTATGGGGGAGGGGCACACAACGAATAGCGCATAACATTTTTGAAATTTTTCATCACCCAAAGGACATTATCAAGGGTAAATGTGCCAAAAATAATTTCATCCCCTCAGTTATACCAAGAAACTAAATTTGGAGACCACCTAAGTAAAAAGGACTCACTATTATAATCTTTCAGGAAACATCACAGGAAGATAAAATAAATTCATTAAGGCAAGCAGTAAGGTATAACCTAACTTCAGAAACAACCTTACTAACTATTGGCCCCGTGTGATTGTAGATGGTCCTGAAACATAGACAACAGGAAGGTCCTGCTCAAGGCGAGAGCAAATGGCTTAGGAGAGGTGAAGAACAAGTTCCTATTGGAAAGCATGCAGAGTAGGAGGAATAATCATTTAGCATTCACCAAGAGGACCTTGCTACTATACAATCAAGGTAGGCAGAAGGAGGAGCTACAGTAGCAGCTGAATAGGGATAACATCTCACATTGCGCCAGGATTGTGTTTAGGCTATCCATGAAAGGTCCACATTCACTGTGGTGATTGTGAAATTAAATTTTGAATCTTTCACAGAGTTTTCTCTAGAGGTTGTTAGGGACCACCTCAAAGGATACCCACTGTGGCCTATCCTCTTTGAAAGTGATGGCTGGTACCTAGGGGAAACGTACCAATTTTGTTACAATAGAGAATAAGGCACCACGGTTAACATTTGTGGTGTGACAGTTGATTTCTCTATTCAAGCTATTTCAAAAGTATTAAACCTTTCAAATATAGGTCCAAAGGTTGCTCAGTTGTCTACTCATTCAGACCTTGATGCACAACAAGTTTGGTTGGAAAGGGCATATGGCAAGGAGGATAAGATGTTTGGAGAGTTGACGACGGAAGAGAGGATCTATTTCAAAATATGGAATTATCACCTCTTCGCCATGAAGGGCTTAAAAATAATTTCAACATATGCAGCAAGGAGATGTGTAGTATTGATGGGAAAGGTTAATGTTAACCTGCCTCATTGATATTTTATAGAGATATTGAGGCAGTTTGAAGAATGGAAGATAGGGAAGATGGTGTTACCCTTCCCTTGCCTTATCAGGAAGTTGTGTTGACGTGCTGGTATCAAAGGATATACCAATGATGTTCTCTAAAAAGCCAAAAATGCTTCATATGCTGAACTACTAAAGCCACCAATTGCAAGGAAAATCACTGGTGAGACGTTTGGACCAGAATAAGAAAAAGAATAGATGGTAGGGCCAACTGCAACTCAACTTGTAGGACCCAACCAACTTCCAAGTATGGGACCCAATCAACTTCCAAGTATGAGACCTAGCCAACAACAAGAAGGAGGGCCTAGCACAGGCTAGGATCAACCACTACCACTGCAAGACTATAGACCATCGCTGAGCCATCTCAAGGCCATCGCTAAGATGATCAGTTGGGGAAGTTGTGATGATGCAAATCTCTTCTACATCATCAACGATGCCATACAACCCATGGTTTCTTTGTATCATGCAAGGGGTGAAGTGTCCATCCATATAGGAGGAGGAGAGAGCACTTGGTCACAACAGATCTTAGGGAACACTGCATCTTTTCAAGTGCAATTAGAAACTGGTGAAGGGGCCACAGTGGTGGTCATGCAGCACCAGGATGCAGTAGGAGCTACAAAAGTGATCACAGACCACATTAAAGAATCACTCAATGTACCTGTTGTGCCATCGGTAGATCTTACAAGAGCATGGAATGTCCAAACTCCGGTCGGAACCTCAATGACTCCTACAAAACATGAGGATGTACTTAATCGATTGCTACAAACAGGATAAGTAATGATGTCCCTATTTGACATCCCTCAAGATGTTATGAAAATTCAATTAGACCTCATTTCCACCAAGGGGAAGCTAGTCTTGACTAAGATGAGGGCTGAGCATGCTGACGTGGAGGCACAAAAATTGCAAGAAAGGCTCATGGCCCTACAAGCAGCATAGCAGGATCCCTCGCAATTTGCTCCCATAGACCACATAAACACTTTGAAAACTGAGCAACTGAACAAACTATTGACGGAGAATAAGAAGGTGGCAGAAGAAAAAGAGAAGGTTGTTTGGGATCCCTCTATAGCACATACCAAGGCACTCAAGGCCTTACAAGAGGAAAACAAATAGCTTGTTGCTGACAACCTTCAGTTGACCTCTGTGGAAAAGCAAAAGAATGTTCTCGAAGAACATTTTTAGTAGTTATGAGAATAACTCATCCGGGTTAACCAAGACATGAACCGTTTAGCCAAGGAAAATCGAACCCTCTCAATGGAGGAGGTATGCACCATCCACCAGAAGACGACTATTGAGATAAGCACGTGGAAAAATGAGGTTAAATGGCATAAAAAGCTAAAGTAGTACTTCCAGGACCAAGTGGGGATGTATAAATAGATCATTGAGAAGGAGATCCATATGACCAAGGCCCACATCAATGCTATTAGTGCTCAACACACTGATTGGTGGGCCATATTGGACACATATGTATTCGTCCACCAGGAAAAAGTTAAGAACCAGGACATGCAAATCCAAGACCTTACAGAATACATAGAGTTGATGAACCTATGGTATGCCAACCTTGCCATGTTAATAGTAGGGCACCCGAGAATAGAGCTCGAGTAACAGGTAGCCACCACCTACATCAAATATGAAACAAAATTTGAAAAATGCAAGAAGATATTGCAAAAACTGGAGATTGCAAATTCTGAGCTTGAGGTGGTTAAAGAAAGCTACCAAGGACAAAAATGTGTTGCAACAGACTTGGCTCGATGGCTTGCAGATTGCCAAGAATATAGAGACAAAGCCAAATCCTACAAGGAGGAACAACGAGTGTTTGCAGCTTGGTATGTCAAGGCAAATAAAATGTTTCCAAAACTACCCTGTCCATGGGAGGTACTGACTCCATCAAACATCGAAATATTAGCATGGACAACATAGGATCCCTGAATAGAAGAGGAGAAAATCTAGGCCATACTTCAACGCCATCATGTCGCAAGACTTGGAACACAAGACAAAGAAAAGGAACCCATGGAGGAGCCACCACCACTAGGAACTACATGAGTTCCATCAATTTTGTAGCTATAGGATTTTCTTTTGCATTCTTTGTGTTGTGTCTCAATTTTTTTCTGATCCCATACTATGGCATGAACCCATTCTCACCAGTTAATAATCCCATACCTATCCATTATGTAATCAATGGATCTTGTTCTCACTATAACTCGAGGACAAGTTTTCATTCAGTCATGGGGGTATGATGAGTTATCATTTTTTTGGCCACGATATTGCAGCCGTGATATCGCTTATGCGATATCGCAGCCTATCTCCTCATCTATAAATAAGAGGTAGATAGATCTGGTAGGTAGTTTTTAGAGTGGTTAAGTTTAAGTTTCCTTTTTCTTACATCAATTTTTCCTCTCAGCCCTTCTTTCCCAATGTATGCCCATAGTGTGGTTATTGTAATTGTAAGACATTCTTATTTGAGTGTGATGTACTTGGACACACACATGACCAGCAATAAAGATTGAGATTACATCATCATTGTAGCATCCACTTAGATTAATTATTTGTTTAATTGTTATTTACTACTTTCCTAATTAATATCTCTCTACCCTTATCTCCTAGTAATGTGGAATGAGTACGAGGTAACCCAGTAGTGTACTTAGGCCATGCACTTGGTAATCCTAGTTATAGTTGTGCACGAGGTTCAAGATGTGTATAGATGATTAAGGAATAGATGCTCATTGCATGTAGGCTAGTTTAGATTCTCTCTTACCCTCTCTCTCTCTTTCCTTCTTAGTTTAGTTAATATTATTTACCATCATACCCAAGAGTAGCATAGCCTAGGAACACATCATACACCTCACTCTGGACTAAACCATACATGATAAAGCTAATACTAGTCTAGGTGGGAAGATAGCGAACTGTGACCTAAAATTAACTATTTAGATACCACAACTAGCCCATCTATGGAGTTCGACTGGATCGTGCATGTAATGCTCATATTCATATGGTTGAGTGTAGGGGTACCTCATCACTCATCACCTATGCAACAAGATATCTCTTCTTCCACAAGTCCAACTAAGTTCCTTTGTCAATGGCATCTCAACACCCATTGATATTTTTTTAATCATTTATTTTGAGGGGCTTATGAGGGCCACTACCCATGGTGATGGAATTGGGAACATCAAACTAAGAGGGAGAACATGCTCCAGAATAGCTATGTCTCCACAAGAAACTCACGCTTGCCAAAACACCACATTGTGATACTCACATCTAGACCCATGGGTTCTCACTAGTGCAACCATATAAGCATAGAATCCACATGCATATGTAGCATGCACATTTTCCCCATCATGTCTGTTCAAGCTAGTATGAAGGGAGTCGAGCGTGTTCTCCCTTCCAAATAAGGTACAATGGTAGATCTTTTGAGCTTAACCTAGACGTTCATAGATACACCAACATCACATTCTTCAATTCACCATCCAAGAGTATCCAATTCTTACAACAAGAGAGAAGATCCAAATTTTTTTTGGAAAACTTCTCCAACAGGCTATTGTAACATACAAGTTGAAACTATCATCAACAACCTTTACAATTTTCCAACATCGAGAATGCTAGCTCAAATGTTAGAACAAGTGGAGAGTATGTTGGGTAGCCAACCCTAGGACAATCCCCCATACATGAGTCTCATGTCAACTGCAAGCACATCATCAATTACAACTATAATATCCTATTCATGGGGAAGGATTAACTACACTTACAACTTATAAGCTATCCTTTCCACTCCAAGGTATGGGACATGTACCATTTTCTAAACACTTGTTCTAGGAAAGAATATAGAGTCACTTTTGAGGGCAAACAGATCATGAATTCTCCAAGGAACATCTAGGTTCCTAGAAATTGAATTTTCCTACCTTGTCAGGAATGAACGCAACTCCTAATCAATACCTTTCATTAGATTTTTGGACCTGAAGAAAAGATCCTCTTTGGAAGGTTTCTTCCATAGGTAGGTATAGAAGCCCAGCTGCATCTTACCCATGATACACATCCATGTAGTCCACATAGCCAACAAAATCGTAAAGTCCATCTTTTACTAGCTAAGGAAAGACATGGATTTATAATTCTTACCTAGATTCAATTCCACCTTAAGAACAACTCGAGAAGTGAAAGAGTTCATCCTTTAAAAATTTTATCAAGAGGGATTTCTATTTCATCTTGGGAGATCTAGGTTTTTGATTCATACAACCCAGTCAAGCCCGTCTACAACAATTGTGGTGCACAAGGCCACACCACTACCTATTACCATTCAACCCAAACAACAAATGTAAGTCAACAATAACATTCTTCCCATAGGAGGACTAGGTCCTCAAGATAGTTTTACAAAGAATGGGCTTCACCAACATCGATTGCAACTCAAAACAATATATGATTTAGCTTTAAAGGGTTTACAATAAGGGTGGTCTACCAAAGAACTCCAATAAGGACCTTTGGAGCCCCCCAAAAGCTAAGAAAGAGTACATAAAATCATTCCTTATTTACAAGAAGAAAGATATATATATTTAGGCTACATCAGCAACATGACCTCACAAAGGAGGTTCCATGAAATTCACCAAGGTAACAACATTCTATCTTTGAAAACAAGCCCCAAGAGTTCAAGAACATGGGACCACTACTAGGGACAAGTCCCAAACATCAACTACTTCTCTATCCCAACTGGGAAACAGCTATCTCAATACCACCTACCTTATTATTTCAGGAACTAAAGAGGGCATCCATTGGAATGGAGATTAATCCCTCGTAGGATTAGAGAATCACCAAGTAATATAGTGATCAACCCTATTGTCCCACTAGAGAGGTGAGGACACTAACATGAATTAACATCACACAAGATACATGGGACAATACATTAGGGAGACGATGTGATACAACAATGTACATAAGGAATAGAGTACATGATTAAGATTCAGTAAGACACCATAGCCTATTAAGCACAATGAGTCCCAAGTCACATAATCACACCATAGTCCACAAAAACACCAATAAGTCGCAAGCCATGAGAGCACATCATAGGCCTCAAAAAAACCATAAGCAACCATTCACAAGAGCATGCCAACATGCATGACATTAGAAGCCCCCAATCATAAGGGTAGAGGCTCAAGAGTTTTTTAACACAATCAAGCCCACCAAGCAAGGACACCAAGAGATGTTACAATTTTTATAACTGTAACATCATTTATTCAAGGATGGACCACCATCCCAACATTTCCAAAACTACTCCACAATCACATAGAGCATGGAAGAGGGAGTCTAGGTGCCAATACCTAGAACTCAACTCTACTCCACAACTAGACATCACAGTGTCATCTTGATATGAATTTTAATCTACCATTGCAATTCACATGGCCACTGTAAACCACCCGCTATCAAGATCAAGCACATCAAACCAGTTTTTTTGTATTTCGAGCTACATATCATCATTAATCATCTTTGGATAAAATTTTTTCCAGTCTAGGAACCCAAGAGGAAGTGTTCCCAAGACTTGTCCTATCTCAAGAAATGTCATTAAAGGACATACCATCAAGGAATGCTAATATCACCAAAAACACAAGGCACCAGTTCAAGAGCACCTTTGGCAAGGACATGCCCTAGCCTACTTGTTCCAACACCATATCACAACAAGAGAATTTTCCATGACGTTTTTAGCAAAATTACACATCAAGGCACAAAGGTTGTTAACAACATATATAAAATATGTTTCAAAAATGAGCACCAAGAAAACACCATACATCAAGCTTGGCCTTGTCACAGGATGTGGCATAGGCCTATAACAAGGAGACAACTAACCCACAAAGGGAAATAACATCTAGCCCTTTTGTGTGCATAAACTATCAAAACTGAGAATATCACAAGGTTACATTTCACATGCCCAAGGATAGAAATACATTTATTGAGAACATTCATGGTATTTGGGAATGCTACTTAGGCCTAGAAGGCTATAGGACGAACTACCCAAGCCCATCCTAAGCTGAAAGGTTTAGGCCACCTAGAGCACACCAAGGCTACACCATGTTATTTTGAGAAAAACTTATCTCTATCGTGGAATGAAAATGATCATCTATCACACTGCATCCATTGCACAAATATCTTTACATGTACATGTATAACCATCACACTAAACTCACTGCACGGCTACCATCGAATGAAAATGATTTGAGACACAAGTGCAATGATCAAATAACAGAACATGCCAATTGAGTATCCACCACCTATCACAGTGGACCTCAAGGCATTAGCCACTCCTAGGCCATCAATATCTAGCATGGCCAAGGATACCATTTCATCCTATTTGCTAACCCAGTATCTATAGGCTCTATGATGGATCACCATCCTCTATTAGTGCTCACCTAGCACAGAGAGGCAAACAAATCATGATGTACCTACTAATTCATCATAGCCAAGGTACTGATCAATCCACAACCCAATGTTGGGATTCTAAGACCAAATAATCAATTCATGAAGGCCTCAAGTAAATACATATTTCCCATAGACATAGTGCTCATAAAATCAATTAAGGTCACCATTGGCCACATCTTTGTACATGTGTTCCCTCCAAAGACTAAGATAAAAGCTCAGAAATAGAGAAGTTAGCATGAACATGATCAGCACATTAGCCTCATATACAACCATTAAGCATGATCATATAATAGATAAATATCACTCTCATAACATCAAAACAAGCAAGACATTAATAACACACATAGAGATCAATCATGATAAACATTGATGGGTCAATTAGATACACTCAAATAAATGAATTCATCATGATCCACACCCAGAGAGAGCTAGGACACTATTAGAATTATAATATTCATATCCAAAAATCATTTGTAGCAACTAACACTGTTTCCAACTAGGATCAAAATCTCAACACAATCATAAGAGGCATGGGAAATAGAGAATCATTATCTCAACTCAAAAATGAGGTGGAAGACCAAGGTTTAGCCAACAACAATTCTTCATAAAACCAATTCTCACTATGACAAGCAACATCAAGTAGGATGCATCCACAAGAAAAACTCTAATCAAAAGAGGTATGGTCTCAGCAAGAACCATCAATAGGATGACCCACACCAGAAGTCTTCAAATCAAAGTGCCTAAAGATATGTCACCAATCAAAAGAGTGATGCCAGAAACCCAAGGGCAACACAACCAGCTCAAACAAAGGAGCACAACTCATGAAGGGTCATCAACAATGGCAACCATTCCTCATGCACAAGAGGTTGTCAAAACAAGACAACAAACATTTGGCTTTGGGATGGCAAAAATGGCCTCAAAATGCATCCTCAACAATCCCAACAACAAGTCATCATACTACATAGATCACAAAGCCTTTCATTACAAATGATAGACATGACAAGGGTAACACGCATGGAGAATTTGAAAAAATAACCAAGAAGACACATATACAAAAATAGAGAAACCTACAATTGCAAGCATGAACGTATGAAGTCTATAGGAAATAGTCTTAATCCACCCAAAACAAGACTCACCAAAAGCACATTTTCGAAGGCCCTCCATCTTGAGGTACATGGGAACCAACATGTCCCATTTTGTAATTCCCATACTCACTGTATCTAAGGTGAGTGGAAGTGCAAGGATATTGCATCCTGCACAATTCAATCAATGTGATCTCGATACATGTCATCTAGGTGGAAACCTAAGTAGAGACTAGGTTTGATTCATCCTAGATGAATCACTAGAGACTGGAGATAAGAGCTCCTCAAGCAACAATGATTTATGAGTTCCCAATAGAACTCTCCTCTAGCATATCAAGTGAAACCACAACTGGTCCAACCACAAGTAAATAAGTGAAGAATAATACCAAAATGCAATCGTATACATCCTCAAGGAGAACAACATACATCAGTTGCTCAAAATGTAACATCGATGCCCTCATGAAGTGTGTAAAAATATTACCATAAGGCAACTCTTCAAAGAATACATAAGGATATGAACTTAGATCACCTAGGTAAGAATCTGAAGGGACCATTAATAGAACAACCTCAATGGAGTAACAAACTAAAGAGCACATGCATATCATAATGTGATTTCAAAAATGCTCTAATACAATCTATAACAATGTTACCCCAACATTGTTCAGCATCCCAAGGAATTAACTAAGATGCAATGGATCTGGGATGAAAGACCTAGGGAATACACCTCTCAAAAGCAAGCAACCCAAGAGAGGGTGCAAGCAGCAGCGGAACTTCTTAATGTATGTATGGGAATGAACCTCATAGAGGATAACCAACTCCAAACAAGGACCATGCAAATAAGCACACAAGTAACCTTGTAGACAACATCGATGGAAGGGGAAATGATGCATCTACAAAGGATGGTGCCTCATCCCCAGATCCCTCACGATTTGGTACAAGGTGTGGCTTGGCACCACACTAGAATGATTTGAGTGTAGATGTACCCAAATTGGGAAGCCATGTAAAATTCTTCTTTGATTTTTGTGGCTACAGTGATTTTAATTAGGGAACTTATTCAACGCCCCTTCAAATTTCTTGAATCATAATTGGTAATAGGTAGGGGGAATTTTCTCATCGTGTGGAACAATAGGTAAAAGATGAGCATTTGAAAATGAGAAATTCATATTCATATCATATCAAGGGTAATTTAATTTAATAAAAATTTATATTTCTTTATTTATGATATCTATCTAATGCTAGTTTGCAAATCATCTTTCGATAAAAGCTTATATACAATATGTATGATTATTGATTTATGCATTAGATAGCAATGTGAAATAAAAAACATGATTATTACTATGCTAGGAAAGTTGGTTCCAAAAATAAAAATAACAATATTTTTTCTTTATTCATGATCCCTCTAATACCATTATTAATGAGGAACACAATTTCACTAACTAAAACAATAAAAAACTACTAACTTTATAGAGAGCTTTACTTTATGAAAGGAATATACACATACTTACCTATATACATAATGTGTAAGAATGGGCTTAACTAGATACTACTTAAGATTTTATCTATCCATTTATGATGAATAGTCATACATACATCAATATAATATTGTATTAATTATAGTTACGTATTAAGAAATATAGAGAATCTAGCACTCTACATGGTTGATACAAAATAATGTGTGATTGTATTTTTATCTTAGGGTAAGAAAGAAGGCAATTCATGAATAGACTGATGTTCATGATCATGAATTCTAATTAGTTATAAATGTAGTTCCATATATATGCATATATATGATATGATACAACATGATATGAAGTAATGCTATGAATCACGATGAATCGAAAAATGAATGATCGTTGCATTTATGTTTGTAATAACTCATGATTTTATTGTTTAGTTATTACATAAGCATATATGTCTAAGTGTTAGACAATGAATGAGCTTATTGTAATGTCATTCATTCTTACCTCACATAAGTCACTTCATTCATTAGTAAGAGATCAAGCATTCAAGCAATAATAAAGTTTTTCAAAGAGAAATATCACAAAAACTATCTATCTATGACTAGCTAGTAGATATTTAAAACAAGAAAAGAAAGAAAGAAAAGAAAAGAAAATATGGAAAGGAACACACTTTTATTTTGTTTGAACAATGACATGATAAATTTGTTTTTAGATATCCCAAATTAGAATAGAATCCTTCTTAAGTTTACATTTTTAAATAAATAAGTCTTGCATACTCCTTAAAAATCTAAGTAAAGAACTAATCCAATTTGCAATTATAGAAACATTCTTATTCAAAACATTTGTAAGATGAAACTATGTCCACATGTTCATGTGCCATAGAAAATTGTACATCTTATTATGTATGCCACAAATCATGATTTTTATTTTTTGGACAATAATTTTTATTCATAACTACTAACGAAAGTCATCAAGAGTATTATGCATTTATTGCAATATTTCCATTTCATTTGAAATTAAGGTAGCATCATCAACATAGAGGAAGAATAGAATAGGATTGCTTCTAATTCTAATTATAAAATTAATTTAGTATTTTATGCATCTATTCTTCAAGTCCATCAATAAAAAGCCTAAATAAAGTAGAACAAAGAGGACACCCTTGTTTAATAGTAATTAAACTATTAGAAAAATTCTTTCTTATGCAATAATAAATTAAATGCATACTTTTTATAAAGTTTTTCAAGAGTAGTTAATAATGTAGTAGAAGCTTCTAAATTTTTGAAGTGCATCCATAATTTCCTTTAAATGATAGATTCACTAGCTTTAGAAACATCTACAAAGCACATGAAATTTTTCTTATATAAACCTTTTTTCTCTATTAATGAGATATTTGAAAGTAATGAGAAGATCTATAGTAGAATGATATCACTTGAATCCTACCTTAAGAAGTTGCATGTATCTAATTTTCTTCAACTCATTTTCCAAGCATAGATTTTAGAAACAAGCCCAAAAGCTTAGCAAAAATATTTTTGATTATAACTCAACTATAATTATATAGATCTTTTTTATTTTCATTTATAAAGAGCATAATTACTATATTGATGTACTATTCCTCTACTAGTCCCACTTGTACAACCAAATTTAACTTCTTCTTGTTCTTTTTAAGAGAAAGTAAACTTTATTTTATTTATGATCAAGGAACCAAATCAATAAAAGATAAGAAATTAAGGAATAAAAATCAATTTCCTAGCAGTGATACATAACTAGAACAAAATAAAAACTTGATCATGCTACAAACTTTAAACTAAATAAATGAAGTAGTGGCATTATTTTAATTGGTACTTGTTGTGTCCGTCTTAAAATAAATGTTATTTTACTGTTTATATACTTTAAACTAGCAAAGCCTAGTGAAAGGCTTAGATCATTGATAATCTATATTGCCAAAATAAAAATAAATTTTAACATTATCATAGGAAGTTAAAAGAATATGGACTAAGGGATTTAATTTTTTTCCATTGTTATTTTTCTTTCGGATTTGGTTAGTAGGATAATAATCTTTGTAATGTCTCATTTGTTGGTACAAAGAGCCCAAATCGATATTGGAAGTCAATCCAAAAACATTTAGCTATGCATGCAATAAAAAAAATTAATGACACAAGTTTCCTTATTTTCATGACATCTATCACAAATATTATCAATAGTGAGCCCTATGTATATATAACTAGGCTTTAACTTAAAGTCTCCCATGTAAGCATTTATTAAAGAAAAGATAGTGTCCTAGTATTAAAGTAGCCTTTCAACATTTGAATTTAACTAGATCAAGAATCTCATTTTGAAATGTTTAATAAACACTACTTAAATAAAAAGTAGAAGAAGTTTGCTATCTAATTACCCCATTATTAGTAGTCACATGCTTTTGAAACTAAGGCTAAGAGACTCAAATCCTACCAAGTGGCTAAAGCATGAGTTGAGGGGGCCTCATGGGAAAAGAAGCTCTCATAAGAAAATTTTTCTTTGATAATTTTTACCAATGGTTTGTCAATTACATATAGCTATTAAATTACTTTCTTGAAAATGCTTGATTAATTTTTTTCAAGTGTAATCTCCAACTTCTAGCTTTGGTTAATTAACATTGTGTATTCTAGCTAATTAAATCACTAGCATTATTCTCCCACAAAGACTTTTATTCTAGTCTTTTCTAGTTCTTCATTTTATTTCCCCACAATGTATTAACAATATGAAAGATCATTCATTGCTTATTTTTAACTATTACTAGTTGATGAGTGGCAAGGTACCCCTACACTCAACCATACGAAACGAGCGTAGCACGCACGATCCGATCGAACTCCGCAGACTAAATGCCTAAACGCCACAAGGAACACTTGGGGTTAATCGTTCGTTGTCTTCCCAGGCTTACTTGTATGTTTCACGGTGTATGGTTAAGCAAGTCTGAGGTATATGATTTTTTTGGTATTTTTTAGTTTATCTTCTATACTAAACGGTGAAGGGTTGAGAAACTAAAACTAATTCTAACTACAGCACTAAGTCCTAGCGTCAACATCTGTTCCCACTTGCCGTACACACCCTAAACTGTGCAACTGTGGCTACCAAATGCTAATCGTTACCGGGATTATCACACGTAACGCACGTGCTCGAAGCGGTCATACTAAGGCACTTAACTAACCTAAGTGTGACAAGCAGCTGATTCCTTGACTAGCCGTACACATCCGTAGATGCTCGTAATCAAGTCGTACTTGTCCCAAATTCTAGAAGGAAAGGGTTGAGAGAATCTAATCGCGATGAGTAGCTAATTCCTTGGCTAGCTGTACACGTTCGTCAATGCTTGTAACCAAGTCGTACTCATGCTGCGTCACTAGGAAAGCAGTAAATAACATTAATTAAACCTATCCATGCATTGCAAGGTTTATCCACAAAGCTCGTCTTTATTACCGTACACAACTTGCGTTCAGGTACAAAGCTGCTCGAATAAAGAACCGTTCACTTGGGGAACTCCTACTGCAGGCACATGGAAAATATTCTATCTCTAGGGTGATCAATCCACCAGAGCTTCGCTACTTTACGCCTAGGATTTAAATGAGGGGAGTGCCACCTCTTATTTATAGACATGGCGGTGGACCGCGATATCGCGTACGCGATATTGCAGGGGATGCAATATCGCGGCGGATGCGATATCACGTGTGCAATATCACGGCCTATGCAATTCACGTCTCATCATACCCCCATGACTGAATAAAAATTTGTCCTTGAGTTCTTTACAATAATATCAGGTAGGTATGGGATTATTGAGGGAAATGGAACTAATGGAATGACATGTGAACGGTTCATTATTACAAGACTTGACACAACTGGGGTTCATGACAACAAGGGTGAACACCTTATTACAATGACATCAGGCCACACTTGGTAGCTGAGAGAAAAGAGGAGAGAGAATAGAAGAGAAGAAGCGAGAAGAGTCTTGCTACTACCAATGCCTAGATTACGCCTTCCATTGTCCATCTGTAAGCGCATTATCCATTCTACTCCTTGGATAGCTGCTTCCGCGTTGCTCCATTCCAAGTGTTTGCTCTAGATCCAATCCATTGTTGTATGATTTCCATCTGCACATACAACACAACCACATATTAGCAAGGGTAATTGAATCATTAAGTAAATAATACCTTGCTTCGGTGTAAACGCATTGGCTAAGTTGTGGTATGGCTAATATGGACCTAGGAATATGTAGATGATGACTACCGAAGGTGTAGGGGTTAGGAAGATAGACGAAAAAAATTTGGGGCTGAGGAGAAAAATTGAAAAAGCAGGCCCCATACCCCCATGACTAATCGTGAACCTCCAGTAGCAGTAGAATGGAGAAAGAAAAAGAGTAAGAAAGATAGGTAAAAAGGGACAACTATGGCATCAGTGAAGTGGATGTCAAGATGGAAATGAACAAAAATAAAATTAATTGAAAAATGTTAAGGAAAAGAA
>MNCI01028947.1:536865-576749 GCA_015680685.1 Gnetum montanum | reverse complement strand
TGATATTTGTTGTTGAACAATTCAAGCATCGTACTCCACCTCCTAATGGTTTCCAGTTCTAAGGACCAGTACCAGCTTTCTGCTTCTTTGATGAGTGTCCTTGGGAACAACTTGAGCTTCTGCCACTCATTATCTATATTTTGCAAGGCACAGGCATTGTGGAATGCCTGTAAATGATGTTGAGGATCAGCGTTGTATCCCCCTTCAAAACATGGGATATTATTTATGTCCAAACGCTTGATCCTACTGTCCTTTAAGTGCCTTGTGGGGATCCTAATAGCCTCTGTGATATCTAGCATGCTTCAGGTTGCGAGTAGGGGTTCGTCATGATCATCTCTATCATGATGTCTGTGATGTCTACGTGGTGGTTCCCTACTCTCCCTACGTCCTTTCCCTTGTCCTAACTCCTCTCAACCTTCTTGTCAAGGTATTTCATCTTCTGTTTTACTTTTACCCTCTCCGTTATGCTCACGATGGTTGCACCCAGATGTGGAAGGAGAGTGTCAGTGGTGAGATGAAGGAGAAGAGGAAGGGGATCTATCACCATGGCGATGTTTCTTACCTTCTCTTCAGCTGCTTCGGCCCCGATCGTTGTAACGATCCAAGTGTCCATCCTTAGTGTGAGTGGTTGTTCCTGCCGTGAACAGTTGGTGCTCACAGGGATCAAAGTCTATAGCATTTCCAGTTGATCAAAGGCTCTGATGCCTAACCTCTTCACCATTGTGAGGGGTTCCTTGTCTCCTATTTCACTAAGGACATGGGGGACCTTGCCCTTCAACAATGAATGTTGGCTCTCCTACCTTTCGTCCCGAATACGTTGGGCATTTGTGGGATGATAATCCCTTCTGTCAAAGTTATCCAAAACGTATTCCGCAAACTGCTCTTGCATGCCAATCTGTGCTAAGGCATGGAAAAACATCTTAGGGACTGATCGATCCAGAGGTAACACAATGTTACCCTGCAGATCTCTCCATCGTAGTTGTTCAACTTGATGGAGAATAAAAGTAAAGTCAGGGACATACTCATCAGGATGAGTATATGTGACCTTAGATTGTTTAGGACATGGTTGGTCTCGGTTATGCATGTGATGTTGACTGTCTTCTGTATTATCCTTAGGTGAGTTGATTTTGTGAGAAGAAGCCATTCTAATGGTGTGTTGTTTACCATTATCTATGTTCTTAATTAATTGATTAACCCAAAGGTTCGTTAAAGCTCACAACGATGTGAATGATTCCTAATGTTCTAATGGGCGTAAAAACACATAGTCCCCGGCAATGGCGCCAATGATGAGTGGCGAGGTACCCCTACACTCAACCATACGAAACGAGCGTAGCACGTGCAATCCGGTCGAACTCCGTAGACTAAATGCCTAAATGCCACAAGGAACGCTTGGGGTTAATCGTTCGTTTTCTTCCCAAGCTTGCTTGTATGTGTCACAGTGTATGGTTAAGCAAGTCTAAGGTATATGATTTTTTTGGTATTTTTCAGTTTATCTCCTATGCTAAACGGTGAAGGGTTAAGAAACTAAAACTAATTCTAACTACAGAACTAATTCCTAGCATCAGCATCCATTCCCACTTGCCATACACACCCTAAACTGTGCAACTGTGGCTACCAAATGCTAATCATTACTGGGATTACCACACGTAACGCACGTGCTCAAAGCAATCGTACTAAGGCACTTAACTAACCTAAGTGTGACAAGCAGCCAATTCCTTGACTAGCCGTACACATCCGTAGATGCTTGTAATCAAGTCGTACTTGTCCCACATTCTAGGAGGAAAGGGTTGAGAGAATCTAATCGTGATGAGTAGCTGATTCCTTGGCTAGCCAAACACGTTCGTCAACGCTCGTAACCAAGTCGTACTCATGCCGCATCACTAGGAAAGTAGTAAATAACATTAATTAAACCTATCCATGCACTGCAAGGTTTATCCACAAAGCTCATCTTTATTGCCGTACACAACTTGCGTTCAGGTACAAAGCTGCTTGAATAAAGAACCATTCACTTGGGGGACTCCTACTGCAGGCACACAGAAAATATTCTATCTCTGGGGTGATCAATCCGCGAGAGCTTTGCTACTTTACGTCTAGGATTTGNTATTCTATCTCTGGGGTGATCAATCCGCGAGAGCTTTGCTACTTTATGTCTAGGATTTGAATGAGGGGAGTGCCACCTCTTATTTATAGACATGGCGGCGGACCGCGATATCACGTACGCAATATCGCAGGGAAGGATGCGATATCGCGGCAGACGCGATAACGCGACCTGTGCAATTCGTGTCTCATCACTAGTGTTGTACGAACTTTGAATTTTCTCTACATAAATCAAAGTTTTGAGCATATTCTATAGCTTTTCCAACTTAATCCATCTCTAATAGTTTTATATTGAATTTCCTACATCATTGATAGCATGTGTTCTAGTCTCTCTCTTCAACATCTACTAAAAATGATGTCTCACATCATCTATAGTGTCATTTTAGAATGCTTCTTTTTTCTAGTTTTCAATTTTGATATTTAGTGTCATATCCTCTATCAAATTATAACTTTATTTTTTCCGAAGCCTTATGTTTGATGTACAATGTCATTTTACTTATCAACATCTAGCATCGACCTTTTTTTGATGTCCAGCATCACTTTTTCATATTAACTATATTTTTAATGTCTGCTTCATCTATGCACATCATTTTCCTATCTACAACATTTTAGAAGATTCTACGGGTCTCAATGCATCATTTTTAAAATATTTATGAAATAGGAGTACTTTTTCTAAATAGAAAGGAGTTGGAAAATTAGAAAAGAAAAATTCCTATGCCATAACAACTATTCATGCAATTTTTTTCCAACATATCAAAAATCCTTATGTGCTTCTTAACTTCTAAGAGTTTCTTTAACTTCTCTCTTTCCTCATTCTACTAATACATTCTATCTCCTTTGTTATATCCTCCTAACACACACAAAATGCCATTAAATCCATATTCATGCACATATATGATTTAATCCTCTTTATATTATATTAATTCAATTTCTAATCTATAGTAATTCTATCTAGTTGAGAAATCTCTATTAGGTACATATATCAAAGAGAAAAAATGGGGAACATAGCTCCTTGTCAATCATCCCTAATTCAAGATTTCATTTGGAAGAATTGGTATTGGATTCTTCCAAGTTCCTTTCCTAGATGTTCAATTTATTATTATTTTTTGGTATTTCAACATTTCTTTTTTGAATTGACATTTGGTATTGTAATAAATTTGTTTTGATGTCTTTCAGAATTAAGGATTACTGAGGACTCCTAATTCTCCAAGACCAAAATTCAAATTCCAATCCTTAACTTCCATGAGGAATTGAACAAAAAATAAAAAAAACCTTCTTTATTCTTGAAAAAACATGGTTGAATTACAAAGCTAGAAGCAACTTACCTAAGGACAAACAAGAACTCAAGAGAATCATGCTCATAACTCCTCACACATTGCACAACTCATAATTATTGAAATCCTAATAGCCTATACACTCAATGGAAGCTTGATTAAAGCTCAACACTTTCTTCCAAATTCTTACGTAATTCACTCCTCTCTTCTCCTACTCAAATCAAGGCTTAGATCCCTTTTATAGCCTCTTTCAAGTGTTCCTTTCTCTTTCCTCCTATTTGGAATTCAAATTAAAGTACATTGGAATCCATATGAGACATCGTTCTTAAAACAAACTCATCTAAGAGTAGATGTCTTGTGAGTAGGAGAGACGTCTTATAGGATGTGTCTTATCTTAGCTAAAGACATCTTATGGGAGATGTCTTCTCTCAATATAAGGTGTCTTCCTTAAGTTAACAACATTTCTTAGGAGACATCTTCCTACTATTAGAGATGTCTAGCCTACCTAAAGATGCCTTGGCCAAACAAGAAACATCTTGTTAGAGAGCACTATTAAAATGTCAAACTTTATCCCAGAGTCTCATAAGAAGAATGCACTTTCCATTTACATCCTCCTACCTCTTGGACATGTAAAAAAATAAAAAAATAAAAACACACCAAAGAAATAAATAACATACATTAAACATAGTTTGAGAATGGTACATGGGATGGTTTATGTCATCATCATCTCTCTCATCCTTAGAATTGAAACTTGTTTCATATTGGTTGTACATATGGGATAGCGTTAGCCCCCATAATCCTTTTTAAGAGCCAATATTATATTTTCAAGTCCTTCATCATTCTAGTGCATCAAATATTCATGCACCTTATGGTTTCTTGTTCTCATAATTTCCCTTGCTTGCAGCAAGCCAGGTTTTCCTTGTGACCTCAATGGTCTTGAATCATCAAGTGCACCCTTGAGAATCTCTAGACTATTCTTTAAGTTAGAGGTACATACCTAACTATGGTAATGGCTTAAATCTAAAACATTGAATGCACAAGAAAATGGAAAATAGTTAGAAATGTCAATTTCATAACCATTGTCATTCACTTTGACCTTGATTTGAAATGAACCAATTTTCTTGGATTTGAGCTTAGATAAGTTTACATTCCTTATCATTTCATTTCTGAAATAATGTCACACGTAATCTCCAATAATAAATACCACCTTCCTTTTTTCCAAATTCTTTGTAGCAATAACTTCTTTGGCCTTACCTTCAATTTTTTTTCTTACTTGCTTATTCAGTCTTGCATGCTTTTCACAAAATCAAAGCTAACATGGATACAATCATCAAATTGCTTTAAATCATCTATCATGCTAGGGGCATAGGCATAGTTTACCTCAAATGATCTTTTGCCAGTCCTAGAGTGGCAAGAATTATTGTAACTAAAATTAGCATGTAACAAACAATTTTTCCATCCATTAGGCTTATTCTCATAAAGTCACCTTAACATTTTGAGAAATTATTTGTTGATAAATTTAGTTTGGCCATCAGCTTATGGATGATAGGAACTTGAAATGGATAATCTAGTACCCAACAATTTCCACTATGATATTCAAAAATGAATTATAAATTTAACATCCCTATTACTTATAATGTTCAATCAGAGACCATGTAATCTTATAACAATTTGAAAATATAAATGAGAAACATGGGATGTATCATTACTTCTTTTACAAGGAATAAAATGAACCACTAAAAGAAGCCTTATTGTTAAAGTTTTAATGTCTTTCCGAAATAACATAAGCACAATCAATAGGAAGGATGTCACAATGTACCTTGTCTAGAAATTATCCAATTTTGAAAGAAAAAATACATATATCTTTGATCTCTTAGAAATGATCCTTAAACAACCAATGGACTCTATAACATATAAGATGTAGGAAGGTTTTCAAATGAAGCTTAGAAACAATCTTTGAATAGATCTCATTTTCTTGAACACTATCATCAATTAAAATATGTATCAATTCCCCACTATCTAAACACCTAGCTTCAATTCTAAAGAGAATCTTTCTTCTAGGATCTTCATTGGCATTAAAATTTCTCATAAAGATACAATAACTAATTTTAGGAATATCTTCAATCATTGGTGCATGAGGATTATTTTCATTATACGATGCTTCCTTTTCCTAGATGCAATGCTCCTTGCCTTTGGAGATGGCTTTTTGCACTTTCATTACTTATATCCATTTTCATCACAATTGAAGCATTAAAGTTTGGATGCATGGTTATTTTCTTGACCCCTTTCATTCTTAGAGTAGTCTTTCTTGCAATCTTAGCCATCCATGAACTTCTCTTGGTTTTCCTTAGTGTCTTCATTGGCATTTCTCTTCTCTTTGACTCCTTTCTCATCTTTACAAGATTTGGAGTCCTTGACCTTAGAAGTTTTTTCTTAGCTTTAAGATCCAATTCAAAAGCCTCATCTAATGTTGGAGGCTCATAGAATTTTATCTCTTGTTGGTATTCTCTCTTTAATCCTCCTAGGAAATTGGATGCTTGTTCATAATCATCCCAAGGAAAATTTTGCAAGTTGGAAAGCTTTGAAAAATTCCATGTAAAATTCTTTAACAATCTTATCAGCTTGCCTTAGATACTTCAATTTTTGAATTGCTTCTTGATTAGGTTGGGTTTTCTCATATTTTTGATTAAGCATGAATTGCATAAGGGACAAATCTTTGATAAGATTTCCATTACTTACAAGTTAAGTATAGCTCTCTTTCTCCCACTAAATTTGGATCATACCATTAAGCTTCATTTCAACATATGATACCTTTTGATGATTTGCCACATCTTATAGATCAAAGTACATGTTCAAAGTCTTGGGCGAAGAAGGAAAAGATTCAATATATTCCATCCCATTAAAGCTCTTCATTCCACATGAGGAATCTTAGAGGCATGCCTTAAAGTCTTTACAAGAGTAATCTTTAACTCTTCCTTTGGGCTCTCTTGAGGTCTAAAAGTATATCCATTATTTCTCCCTCTTGGAAATCTAAGCCTATGGGATTCAAGCGAGAATATTTTGATGACATTTCTTTGAAGAATGAGGATTTACATCAAAGAAATGTCATCTTCAAGATTAGGCATGGATATTTGCCTTGATGAAGAAAATTCAAAGTTGACATATTACCTAGGTTTCCTTGATGTTGGAGGTTGATCCTTCTTTTCTTCAAGCTTTTTCATTCTATCCATAAGATTCTAGAGTGGATCTCTTAAGTCTTCCATGTCCTTGGCTAAGACTTGGACTGATTTCTTCTTGGTTGTTATGATCAGGTGGATCTAAATGAAAAATTAAATGAATACCCATAAGAAATTACAAAAAGATTAAGAGTACTCACAACTTAGGTTGGAAAACAATTCTCAAAAACCTTAAATAAATAAGGTTAATGGGTATATTAAATAATGAGATTTCTTAATACCCAGTTCAATTGATCACATCAATTGACCAAAAGAAGGCTAATTAAACCCTAATTGAGTATGGAAATTAACATCAATTAAAATTATGAACCAAAATGAACTTAAAGAAGAGTGAATTCTTGTGAATTGTTGTAGTGGAGTCCTTTCCTTGAGGTAATTATCTTCATATCCAATGCTTTAATACCAATTTGGTAAGGACTTCCAATGCTCCAAGACCAAAATTAAAATCCTAGTCTTCAACTTGTAAGAGGAATTAAACAAGAAAGGAAAAACAACCCTTTATTCTTGTAAAAACATGATTGAATTACAAAGATGGAAGTAGCTTTCCCAAGCATAAACAAGGTGATGAATCACCATTGTGTCATGTCAATAGGCCCTTGTTGATGTGGCCTCATCAACATGGCCCCGTCTATGTGGTGTTGCCTCATTAATGGAGCCACATTAACATAGGATTTCCTACATCTATGGGGTCCTATTGATGTAGCTCTTAAATAAAATCTATAAATAGATGCTCATTAGCCATGTTTATGGCATATATTGTAATATTTGTAGTAAAGATCTTATAGTTATCTCATTTGAGAGTTAGAATATTTATCAAAGTGCCCATAATAGGAGTCAGAAAGTGTATGGATCTTTATTGAAGTACTATTGTACCTAAACACACTAGTGTGAATGGCAATAAAGAAAAGCCTTTTGATCAAACCTTGTAGCACTTGGAATAGATTAATGATTCATTTCTACATTCATTGTTTTCATTAATTATGCAATTAATTAAGCTAAATTATATTTCAAGTGACTAGTTAATTAATTAAAATAAATATATTAAACACATAAGTATGACCACTTTAAGCATAAACATGTATTCGCTTGGTAATCCTAGCAGCATTAATGCTTGGTTTGCCTAGTAGCATAGTGCTTACCCCAGCAATGGATACATGTGTTTAGGATGTGTACAAAAAGTGGGACTAGATGCTTATGTTAGGACTATTTAGAGATTAGTTAATTAGAAAAATTAAATTAGTTATTAAATTACTTCATTTCTCTATTTTAAGCACTAGGAACATGAGACATAAAATAATAGAAATCATATGCCTTGATTACACTTAACCATACCACATACATTACAAGTGTAATTGAGAAGACAATGAATGACTATTAAGTTAAAGTTCACTTCCTAGAAGACTAGTGTACCAAAAGACAGAGTTCATAGAATTTGATTAGATCACATGTGAATGCTTCATGATTTGTATGTTTGGGCATAGGGGTACCTTGACCATTCATCATTGGCATTGTTGCTAAGGACTCTTTTTGTTGAAACATGCACTATCTAGGTTTAGTGAGCATCATTAACATCATTAAACAAACCCTATGGTCATAATCATTCTTATAATCACATAAGCACATTGATATCTTATTTATATTACAAAATGTTTTCTTCTCATAGGCATGATGATACTAAACCACTAGTCCCTCAAGAATTCAAGGTGGTATATACTCATCCAGATGAGTATGTGCTTAACTTCACCTTCATCTTACAATAAGAAGAACAAATAAGATGGCATGATATGGAAGGCAACATTATAATGCCTCCTGATCAATCTATGCCAATGATTCTACTTCAAATTCTTAAGATGTTAGGCATCCAAGATCTTCAAGAGGAGTACATTATGCATGATTATGACTACCAAAACTACCATACCACTAAAGCACAACATAGGAAAGATCAACACTAGGAGAAGCACCATGAGTTTGTGAAGGGGATCTGATATATCAATCCTTTGTTCTTGCTTAACCAAGATGACAATGAGGATCCTCCCTATGGGAGCTCTCAACTTGAAAATTCTCCATCCCTTATTACTAGTGATGGGGGTGTGGCCTTGAATCTATGGTTCACTATCAACAATCTAAGTTTAGGTAAGGATGGTAGTTAAGGTAGGGGCTCAGATAAGCGTCAAGATGATAAGAAAACTAATGATCATGGACATGAAAACTAAAGGGGAGTTTACAGATACCATGATGGTGGTAGTCCTCCTCTCTCTTCACCCTCTTCATCTGCATGTTTTTCTTCCTCTTATGGTTTTGAAAAACACAACAAAAAGAACAACCATGATGGAGGTGAATAATAGGACAATAATGATGATCACGAGGCCCACAATGATTAAAGGGGTCATCGAGGATGTCATCAATGTCATAAAAATAATGATGATGATGAGCCTTTGCTAGAACTCAAAGCATGCTAAATATTGCAGAGTCTATAAAAATTTCAACTAGGCATGTGAAAGATAGTCAGATTAGATAACTTGATATGAACAATAATCCTAGATCTGAGGAAGGATATAATTCTAATCCATGGACACATCTTCAAGATTTTCATGATGCATGTGTCTTACAAAATATTAAAAATTATTGACAAAAACTAAAGTTATTTCCTAGGATACTCATCAATGAAACAAAAATTTGGTACTGACCCTTGGAGACAAAATCCATACATAGGTGGAGTACAATGCTTGATCTATTTAATGAAAAATATCAAATGTACTCCAAAGTGTCTAATTTGAGAAGGTAGATCCAAGGGTGAAAGCAAGGAAACCATGTACCCTTGGATGTTAACATGGGTAGATGCTATTCTCTCATACACTAATTCCTTTGCCATGGTTATTCTCAGCGGGAACAACTTTACCAAGTGGAACTCCACTGCAATTGTACAAACAATATCAAGAGTGAAACCAACCAAAGTCATGGAGGATGCCACCACTAAGGCAACAGTATCCTTATAAGCAACTACATACATATGGGTATTACATTCAGCAATCCCTATCTCCATGTGACTCTTCGAGTGACATTTCTCCTTTTCAACATTACTACCACCCTTCCAAATACTACAAAGCTCATTCTCCATATTATAGGATGGATGCCACATGTTATCCTTATCCTCCTCATGTTTCTACACCTATTCCTCCATCCTTAATGCAACTACCACCTACTCCATCCATGTTGGATGCACTTCCAACTCAATCGCAATAATGTAATGCCACTAGGCCCATCAATCTATAATCGATTCATCAACCAAGAGGTTTGAAACCTTGTGTTGATAAAAGATCATTCTTCTAAACCAATAGCCCTATTATGCCCTCATAGACTTAGGTAGATAATCACCTTGCTCTTGCTTCATCCTTTGCAAATCATTTCATTAGATCCCCTTTTAATCAAATGCCATCCAAAATTCATACTATTATGCTTATCCATGTTCTATCTAATTAGATTTAGGCTGGAAACCTTTTGAAGAAATTAGTTGATCTTGGAAGTCCACTTATCTATTTACAGATTGTTGGGAATGAATCATGTAAGGCTCTTCTTAATTCAAGTTCTGATGTGAACTTGATTTCTCATAAGATTTATACTACCTAGAAACTATCACCTCTCAAAAAGAGAAATAGCATATTGAAATTGGTAGACTAGTCCATCACTATTCCATTGGAATTGGTTAAATACACTATGACCACTGTTTGTGGGTGGTCGTATCCTTTTGATTTCCTAGTAATCAAGGTTGAAAATTATAACGGGGATTTTCCAATCATTATGGAAAGGGCATGGTTAAGCACTATTGATGTAAGAATGGACATTAAAGATCTTTTCTTAGAGATATCAAAGCAAAATGCATTTGGAAAGATCAAGAAGAGATGAGTTCCATGCATTGCGTACAATAATACAAAGTTCTAGTGTCTACAAAAACTATAGTCTATGAAATGAGCATCTATTTCCACATGCAAGTAATGTGCACATGAGGCTAATATTCAAAGGTGTCTATATGCATAAGCTAGAAAACAAGAAGGCACCCAGTGGATGATCACTAATTCTAACAACAACACATTGTATGTAGAACCTACTAAGAGCCTAACATGCACTTATGTCACAAGCATGGATAAACTAGAGCAAGTTCATCAACAAATCTCTGATGATGAAAATAATGATACCAATTGGGAAGAGTTGGAGATCCCTAAGAATTTTAAATAAGAACCCCTAGAGTTGAAAACTCTACCTAGTGACCTAGAATATGCATTCTTGAAAAATAGTAAGCCGGTTATACTTAATGTCAAAATTGCTCCTAAGTAGAAAGAAAAACTATTGAAAGTGGTCAATAAATGGCCAACAACCTTTACTTGGTCAAATATTGAACTCATAAGAATTGATCCATGGATATGCTAGCATCACATTTACACTGATTCATCCATGAAGCCCAGGAGATAACCACAATGGTAGTTGATCCCAAAATTAAGCAAATCATCAAAGAGGAGATTGAGCAACTCCTTAAGACAAGGTTCATCTACCCCATTGTGAAAAGAGAGTGGGTCAATTTACTCATCATAGTACCAAAGAGAGGTGGAAAATGATGGGTATGTATCAACTTCAAGCTATTAAACATGGCAACATTCAAAGATTAATTTTCATGGCCATTTCTTGATCAGGTGTTGGACACCATACCTAGGCATTACTATTATAGTTTTCTATATGGTTATAGTGGCTATAACGAAATCCATATTGCACCAGAAGGTTAGCCCAAAACAACAATCACAAGTCCCTAGGGGATCTTTGCATATCACAAGACACATTTTGGTCTATGCAATGCTCCTACCAGTTTCTAACATCTGGTCTTAAGTATCTTTTAGTAGCAAATAGGTAGTGAAGTTGAAGTCTTCATGGATAACTTCTCCACTCATGGTGCTACCTTTGAGCAAGCCTTAGACTACCTTAAGAAAGTACTAAAAAGATGTATGGAAACAAATCTATGGCTTAATTAGTAAAAGAGCCATCTCATGATCAAAGAAGACATTGTATTGAGGAACTAAATTTTTCAAGAAGGGATCAAGGTAGAGCCCAAAAAGATAAGGATCATCCAAGGAATCACCCATCAACCAGAAATCATCAAAGATATTTAGTTATTCCTTGGACACACTAGTTACTACCAATGATTCATAGAAAATTTATCTAAGATAGCAAAACCATTGGTCAAGCTAACAAAGAAAGATTCTCCCTTGATCTATACCTAATTGGTTCATACCATTCTATATCATGACGGATGCATCTAACTATGCCTTGGAAGCTATGCCTACATAGTTGGATGATAAGAAATGTCCATATTATATCCACTACACAAGTTGAAGCATTATGGATGCACAATTGAATTATACCACCATGGAAAAAGAACTGTTGGAAGTGGTGTATGCTCTGGAAATTTTAAGCACTATGTGCTTAGATATAAAGTGTTTGTGCATATTGATCATAGTGCCATCTACTTCCTCATGAACAAGAGAATGATGATCCCTTGTATTATATCGTGGTTGGTGATCTCGTAGGAATTTGATCTTACAATGATATATCAAAAGGGGACTAATAATGTGGTCACCAATCACTTGTCTTGGTTACAATGGGATAACAAAGAGGAGGAAAGTCTACTCTCTAATCAATTTCTTAATGAACTCCTCTTTGCTATTGCAATAAATAAACAAATTCCCATAAAACCAAAATGGTATGATGGCATCCTCACTTATCTTCTCACTTAAGAGATGCCACAAGATTTGGATAATATAAAGAAACAAAAATTTCTTCATTAGACTAACCACTTCATGAAAATTAATGGACATCTTTACAAGGTATGTGCTGATGACCTAGTTCATTGGTGTGTACCTGATGCAAATCAATTGCATGTTTTCTAAGATGTTCACGAAGGCCCTTGTAGAGACCACTATGCTAGGAGATGCACAACCATAAAAATCCTAATGGTAGAATACTATTGGCCTATAATCTTTAGGGATGCATACTAATTTATTTGATCCTATAAGCATAATCAAAGAGATGATGGGATGACCACACAAATGGAGGGTCCTCAATAGTGGATTCAACAACTAGAATTTTTTGATATATAGGGCATACATTTCATGGGTCCCATCACACCCATGTCCAATGGGAAGGCATATAAAATTATTATCATTGACTATTGTATCAAAGGGGTAGAAGCAGTAGTTGTCACCAACTGTACATAATCCATTATTGCTTGATTTATACAACAAAATGTTATGAACAAGTTTTGGATGCCACATGCATTGATTTTTAACAACTAAACCCATTTTACAGGTGTCACTTTTTGAAAACTCATACAATGCTTGGGGGTTGAACATAAATTAATAACATCCTATCATCCCCAAGCCAAGAGTTAAGCAGAAGTGACTAATAGGGAAATCACAAAGATTCTAATAACAACTATTGGGAAATATAGGAGAGATTGGAGCACAAGACTCAATGATGCCCTTTGGACCTACCACTCAACATGGAAACACCCTATTGGCTACTCTCCCTATGAGCTAGTGTATGAAAAGCTTCCAACACCCCTAATTCAATCTAAGCTTTGTACACTCTAAACAGCTTATGACCTAGATCTTGACCTAAGTTTAACACAAAAAGAAAGACTAATTAACCTAAATGTACTAGATGAAAATTGATTAGTATCCCTATCTTTAAATAAAGTGTACAAGGTATTCAATAAACAACATCATGATCTTAGAATACAGAAAGTAAAATTTTAATTGAGAGATAAGGTTTCCTATTGGAATCCCACACACGTACCCCAAAAAACCAAATTCCAAACATTGTGGAAAGGGCCTTATATAATTGATGAAACCTTTTCTTCTAAGGCCATGATCATATACAAACCTAAAAGCCCAAACAAAAGGCAATTGGTCAACATCCAACATATAAAGCCTTTCCATGAGCCAAAGTAAGCCAATGCCACAAATACCTCAATAAATGGACAACCACGCTTAATTTTTCAGATCTCCTACTTCCAACTTAGTCATGGGAGTGATGGCCATTCATGCTAATCATATATGGGGATTCTTAATTTTTCTATTTTTTTTGTTTTACACATTTTTTTACACATTTTTCTCATTTTACACCATTTTTTTTACATCATTGTTAGTATATTTAAATCTTTCTTGAGTATTTTACACTTTCCTATATATTTTACTTTATTTTTAGTATGATTTTCTAATTTTTGTTAATAAATGTGCTTTGTGCCAATAGGACATAGTGGTGTTGTAGCTATTACTAATGGTGGTTTGTGCTTAATATTTTCTTTACTAATTTCTGGTTTCTATTTCTAAATTTTTGTACCAATGGCTAAGTCATGGTTTCTTTTTCATGGAATAGGCAATGAGTACACAACATCCACCCATTTAAAAACTCTATGGTTTTTCTTGTTTTGGAAGTTTGAGGTTCCTTTTCATCAAATAAAATTTTAATAAATTTGTGATCTTGGTAGTTTCCAGAATTGGAAAAAATTCAAAGGTTTGCATACGGTGTGATTTCAAGGAGACTCGATAGCCTTTGTACTCTTCTACTTGCTCGAGTGCATGAGTGTTTTCATAGAATTATTACCATTCTATGTCAACCAATAATAGAAATTTGAATAAAGTCTTTTCATGGTGTGGTTCCCATCCAAAAAATAAAAAAAAATAAAAAAAAACATGATGGGAATTCAAAGCACATCCCTTAGACAAATAAACAGGTTACAAGCATTGGTTATGGGACTAGAAAGACATGTTACCCATGCCTAAAGGTCTCCTCTAACTAAGGCCCTCTCTCACTTCTTACTTCTTCTTTTTTTTTCTTTATGAAATAGTGGTTGTTCTATGGGAGCACTCTTATGTCTTGAGGAGGTGGATTGGTCCTGGAGTGGTGATGTGAAGTCACTGGAAGTGGTTAGTCTTAGTTTCAACTAAGGATGGATTTTCTGATATCATTTAAACATAAATCCACAAGGGATTTCTTATAACATTAATTTGAAATTCCATTACACCTTCTCCACCATTCATCTATGCTACCTGTAAGTCACCTCACTGTTGGTGTCCATGTTCTTGATTCGGTATCTTTGTCTACTATATTTGAATTCTTGTGTAGAATCTTTTGGGTGTTGGTCCTTAACTTCCATCAATCATTAATCACCTCTGGGATCCACTAACTCCTTAGGTTGAGGTTATGGAAGGGAAAATAAGGCATGTTCCTACTAAGGGAAGGACCCACTTGCATATCTTTTGGTTGGGTTCATTAATCACCTTATCTTTAGGAATTCTTGCAACCAGAATATTTCGTACATCCATCTTCTACATCCAACCATGTGCTCCTTTAAAAACTTTGTTCAATGCACACATTCTCCATCAAAATTTTCAATTTTTTTTAATTTTGAGCTTTCAAAGATCCTCTTCACTGATTTCATCATATTCTTGGCTTTTTTGGGACTTCATAAACATGAAATTCATTAAAAAATTCCTTGTATTTTTCAAGATATTCACATTTCAGAATTTTATCTATGGACCCTATATATGGGGCCCTGTTAATGAAGTTGATGTGTATACGAGGTCTCGTATATGAGGCCTCATTGATGTAGCACAAAAATAGTATAAATATGCATAACCCCCTTTAGAAATTTTCACATTTGCTCATAGGCATCAAAGGACTTTTTTGCAAATTTTTAAAGCCCAGAACCTTCCAAAGCCCATAACTTCCTAACTGTTTATCCAAATCACTCCATTCTTCAACCCTATAACTACTAAAGATAAGCTCTTAGTCGTGGGGGCCACAAATGTGTCATTTTTGATAGAAGAGTTTCTCCATTTTTCTAACTTTCACAAAGGTTTAACTATGAAATCAATATTTGAGCACCAAATTATAGAAGTTAAACTCTTCCAACAAGCTACGGTGACACTTATAATGAAAATTAATTAATTAATTAATAATAAAATATCAACATTCCATGGTCCAACCTTAGCCAAGTGTAACTAATTGACGAGATTAGGTACTCAAAATATTCAAAGTTACACGTTATATCTACTAATCCATGGATGTGTTGTGACCACAGATAACATCAAAAGGAAAGCACACACATAAAGAAGGATCATCTCAACAAAGGAAGAAATGGCCAATAATGAAAAGGGACCAAGAACAAGCCCAAGAAGAACAGCTTGTAACCCATGCCATAGGTCCTCTTAGGGAAGAGGCCAAGGTGGAATCTATTAGTTAGATTCAAGAACCTTTCATCAAATATTCTAAAGAAAAATATAGTGTAGTTAAATCTAGTAATAAGTTCTTACCTCCCTTTTCCTACTTTTCTTATTTTTGTTACTATAACTCTAGTAACTTTTGTTATTCTAGTAGCTCTTATTGTTGTTGTTGCCACTTGAGTAGCTCTTCATGTTCCTTTTCTTTATAGGATTTTATTCTCTTGATTTTGATCTTACTAGCTACCTAGATCCTAGCATATTCAATAATGTTAGATGTAAATATTTAATTAGGAAGAGCTTCTTCAAGGTTATTAAGCTTCCAAAAGAATTATTTTTCTTTCAGTAAAGCTAAGTACTCCTATGAGATATCTCTAGTAAAAGGATTATTTCTACTCTCTATCCATCTACATGCTTCTCTCATAGGTCAATCACATGATGATGATGGGAGCTTCCTTGATAGACTTTTTCTTAGTTGTTCTTGTGTTGCATCTTTGGCTTAATTCACTTCCTTATCTGAAGCTCATTGATATACTACATCTATTTCATCATGTTGATGTACTTTCCTAGACTTTATGGTTGAATAGATTCTTTTAAAAGCTATAGGAAGATCACATTGCTTTTTATATTTCTTCGTCATGCCTTTGATATGTCCTTCATTATTAAATTCCCAGAAGCCAAACTTTAAAGGGAAAGCCTTATTATTCTTATAATCGTGCCTAAGTGAGCTTTCCCACATATGCCATCCCACTTCCAATGTTGCCAAATATGGAGTTATGAATCTTGGGAGCTTATAATTCTAGCCTTCAAGTTCTATTAATAAAATTTGAGTATAACAAGCATGACAAAAAATAGCTCTATGTCATTTATTCTTAGCTTCATCAATAATCTACTGATCTATCCATAGTGCAAAAGCTTCCAAGATGAACTTGAACAAATGGGGATATACAAAGTTCATAAAAAATTCTAAAGCTTAGGCATCAAGATAGCTCTTCTAGTAGTAGATAACTAGAAAAAATTCATAGTAAGGGTCTTCAAGACTAGCTATGCATTACGAGCTATATCCAACAAAAGTTGGGACTATTCGCTTAGTCTCTAGTATCTCACTTAATAAAATAATCCATAAAAATGATCTTAAATTCAACTATGTATTTTTCTCATCAATCTATTTTAAGCTTTGTTGTAATATATCATTCATGTACTAAATTGAAAAGAAATTTCTACTATTTTCTAAAGCTACCCAAATCCAAACATGACAATCTATGATGAAATTAATTTTATGTCTTGGCTAGAAATTAAACGTTAAAACAAAAGTTCAATGTGAGAACCTGAGCATAGTTGCCTTTGGGATGCTAGTTTGATAGCCTCAAATTTGTTCAAGTTGTGCTAGTGGAAGCTTTACAACCTTTCCTATGTTTGGATGTAGCCAAAATCTTCTACTTCATATGTCCTAATTAATCTATTAGGCTTCTCCTTCCCTAATATTAGGCTATATGATTTCATAGAGTTCATATGTCTTCTTGATGCTAATATCAATGAACTTCTCTATATTCCCCATAAAATGGAGCTTATCCTTTTTATAAATTACTTTTGCAACTAGGAAATTGATAACATCTCTTATTATATTATCCCTAAGCCTAAATCCAAGCTTATGAAGGCACATTTTCTCATAGACTTCACACCATTCTTCTAATGTTTCCAAGCTCATCAACCCTAATTTCTCAACTAAGTCATGTTTGTCATCAAAACTAAATAACTCTTTCTCATCTTGCTATAGCTCTAAGCACTCAACCTCAATCCATTAACATTGTTGATAAATTTTTAGCTTAAAGTGTTGTAAGTACTCTACGAAAGTAAAGGTATCAATATCTTGGAAATTTTGTGCTACTTCTTTTGTTTCTTTGTGAGACATTTTTGAGTTAAAAGTTTATAAAAGAGGGTTAGTTTGAAATATTTTCTTGTACTTTATAATATTGAATCTAAACTTCATAGTGTATCTATTGCTCTATTTTATTGCTATGCTCTATATTCACTTGGTACTAGCTCTATGATTCAAGATTTAACACAACTCCATTTGTTAATACTTGAAGCTTTAATCATGATTTTCTCACTTTAGGATAGGCTATTGGAATCATCTATTGACACTTTTCTTAAATGTTTGTATGTCTTTAAATTTATTAAACTACTCTTGTGGTGCTATTAATGTATGTGAGCTTTTGGTATGAATAGCTTTCCTCTGATGCTTCACCTAGCTTTTGTCAATTTGGCTCTTTATTTTATCTTAAGATTGATGTGACATCATGAAATGTAAGTATAACCTTTTCATAGAACCATATTTTGGTTCTACAATCTTTTTAATTTTCCTTTTGCTAATATAACTTGGCTTGTAGAATAAAATTCAAGCTAATTCATAAAACCAAGTTTTGGTTCTATTTGTTCTAGAATGACATGTCCTGTACAACCAAAAATAGGACTTTCTTTAAAATCATTTTTTGATTCTATGAGTTGTGCTTTTAGCTTTTGTTGAGATGGATTTTAATGATCTGAAGAAGCGCTCAATATAGCCTACCTTCACTTGTGTTAACTAGGTCATAGGTTTCTAATGTGGTAGAATAAAAAATAAGTGCATTTGTAGAACCAATTTTTGGTTTTATGAGCTCACCATTATTATGAGCTGACATGGCTTGTAGAATTGAATTATGATTTCTTATAACACTAAGTTTTTAGCTCTACAAAGCTTTCCCTTTGATAAATCTAACATGTCAAATGATAAAAGCTTTCATTTATTACATCAATTCTAATTCTTTTTGTAGTACTTACTCTTTGGTTTTTTAAATTGATCTTCTCCTATTTAGTCCACGCAGCATTTAATATGATCTTTTCTTATAAAACTAATTTGGAATTCCATTACAGAACTAAATTTTAGCTATTTGAATCTTCATTAATAAGGCTTGCAATGACATAAAGCTAAACCTAGTCCTTTAGCTAGCTAATGTGGTAGAATATGTTTAAAGCTCATTTATGGAATTGATATTTGGTTCTATGAGCCTTTAGTAATGTACCTTATAATAATGGGAAATAATGTTATTTCACTTAAACTTTGTAGATTATAGCTTTAGACCTTTTGTACTTAAGCACCAATGTGAATGTTGATTCATCACAAGCTAACATGGAAAAACCATATTTAAGCTTGTTCATAGAAAAGATACAAACTCTACATTAAATGTCATTTTTTAATTCTAAGCTTTGTTTTTATAAATTTCGTTAATACATAAGCCTAAGTGCATTACCCAATGTGATGATCTTTAATATCATATTATAATCTTGCAGGTTCTTTCCTTAGAAGCTAACTGAGATGTAATTTCTAACATCTAGCCTTATTTTATTATCTTAAATCTAATTTCGTAAAAGGATCATCTTGTAGAACTAAAATAGCTAAAATTAAAATTTGGTTCTATATTTCAATTTCTACAAAGCTTGAAGTAATGAGTCCATCAAGAAATAAATACACTTAACTGATTAACAATCTTTGAGCTTTATTAATAGTAAAATTCTCATACTTATGAATTGATCTCAAGACCTTATCTTGATTAAAATCTTTTATTAATTCTCAAGTATATTCATAAATAGGTTTATTGCAAGATCTATTCTTCTTCTAGGATCTTTCTATATCGTGTGTTCACATTCTTGTGAAACAAATTTGTAAGCTATAATTCAATGTAGATCTATAAGCTTCCTTAGTGAGCTCCTTAAGAACATTGTTCTGCTTGCTTGGTGAGCAAGATTCATCAATTTCTATTTTATTTATTCTTCTCTTAGAAAATTTTCTATCTATGTGGAGAATTTATAAATAGTTTTCCAAATAATCTTAATCCTTTCTATCATTATTATTCCATGTAATGGCTAAGTTGTGATAACATTAAATTATATTCTTGTTGTTAACACATTTATATTTTTGAATTGAGTTAACATTTTGAAAACGTACTTATGAACCTAAAACAATTTTTGAATTATGGCTTAGACCTATAATTTATGGACATAAAATCAAAATTCTTAATTATATTCTTGTAAGATCACAAAGGGTTAATAAGGTAAAAAAGTTTACAAGGCTTTCATATGGTTATGATGGGTTGTTTTTGCTAGACAAGAACAATAAGATATTTATGATCCTAGGATTTTAAATAGGAGTAACTTAGGTAACCGTGTCAAGAAAATAACCCAAAATTGTCACCTTTACCTAAAACAAGTGTAGGAAAGTTATTGCTTAGTACTCTATTTAAGTCTAAGAACAATAAGATGTTAGCCTAATGATATGAGTCCTGGTCTATTAAACTTAGGTCACAAGTTCAATTCTACTAGCTAGCACTTGAGTTCTAAACTTTTAAAAATCTTAAGGTGTACCTATGTTTCACTTATTTCAAGTTTCACTACCCTCCTAAGAACATTAAAGAAAGAATAATTAAGAAAGATATGCACTTCATCCTCTATTACTGCATGTATATAAAATAAGTGAAATCTTACACAAGAACATGTGATTATCCTCTTATTCTATTTTAAAATAAAAATAAATAAATAAATAAATAATTTTGTTAAGAAACCACATTAATTTCAACAAATTTTTGCATTACTTTATTCAACGTAGGGAAATTGCAATATAACATGTACATAAGTTACATGCTTGAATTCATGGATCATGTGGCATATCCATGTCCACATGTTGTGTCCATGCCTACCCTTCTAGAATAGAAAAAAAATATTCAATGCTTGTGAAATAATGGTTGTGTAGAACATGGTAATTTAAGAGCCAACAACATGTGGTTGTCATTGACTGAAATGGTCCCATCAATTGATTGTTCATTTCTGTCATCTGTTGATGAAGTTGATAAGTTAACAAAAGAGTTTTGATAAGTTAACAAAATGGGCTTTCATAATAATCAGGTATTAGCTTAGTGATAAGATACTTGGTTTGGAGATTTTACATCATCAATTTACGTTTCATGAGCAATACTAAGTTATATAAAGTTTTATATAGACTATGTATCTTAGTTTTATCTATCTTTCACTTATTTCAAGTTCTAATAAAATGGTCTTCAACAACTTTATTTCATGTATGTGTGTCAATTATTTGGGGTTATAACAAAATAGTCTTTGAAAACTTTATTTCACACACACACACACACATCCTTTTCTGGTCAATTGATTGAATGAAGTTGGATGCTCATTTTGTGGGTCCCATGGACCTAGACAAGGCTCCCTGATAGCTTGCACATGTTCAACTCATGTGAGTTGAGTTGAGTTCTGTCCTCTATGAACTCTGATGTGGTGGTCACATCAAACTTAGTAGTATGCGCATGGAGAATTCACATGAGGTTCATCTAGTTATTTAACCTTCTATGACATGGAGCATTTTTGGACGAGTTTTAATAGTAGAGAACTCAACATGAATAGTAGTTAGTAAACTCATACTTATGAGCTATTGAATGAACTCTGAATTTTTTCCCTAAACTTATTTTACAAGCTCACTTGGTAGTTGAGAGCATGTAAACTCTCCATATGTAATAAGCATAAGTAGTAATGGAATCATGACCATAATTTAAATCTACCTTAGAAGAATCTTTATATATTGATTTATAAAAATTTTTAGTGGGAAAATTAAGGAAATTAAGGAAGACAATATATTTGGTTGTGGTGACTCATATGGCAAATATGTCACTATAAAGTCTAATCATGGTTATCCTATCGTACATAGTGCAGCTTTCATGAAAAATAATAAGCTTTGAATAATAGAGATTTCTTGCTATTGTCATTGTTTATCATTATTACATTAACTTCATAGAAATTGTGACTTTTTATTTTATTTAAATAAGTGTTCTGGTGTACACAACAGTGTGGAACTAAAAACATGTAACTTGTGGTAAAGAGCCATTGCTACCAATTTATGATCTTTTGTAAAATTAAAAACATTTAAAATAACCTTTATAACTTTAAAATTGTTGGCATAGAAGCTTATCCACTTTCATGAGCTTTTCTTCATCATTACATACTCTTTCAAAATTTTTCTCTAAACCTCTAAGGTGAATTTTCAATGTGCTTCTTTTAGGCTTATGTTTCAATTCTTCTAAACTTTTTTATGGGCTTTTCTTTTATTTTTTTTCCCACTATGGTTATAAATCTTTTCAAAATAAGAAAATCAAGAAAACCATTATGGGTTATTGATGAGTAGTGAGGTACCCATATGCCCAACCATATGAATCACAAATGTTCACACATGTTCCAGTGGAATTCTATGGATGGGATTAGTTGTGGCATCTAGATTGCTATGCCTTGATTACAGTTTGTTGTCTTCCCACTTGAATTAGTGGTAGCTTTGTCACATATGATTTAGTCCAAAATGAGGCATATGATTTTTATTATTTTATATTTTATTATTCTATGATTAACAATATATTGAAACTCAATTTATAATCAATTCAACTAATCTAATTGCTCATTAATCATCAACTACCGTAACATAAGTATTTGATCCCACTTCTCATGCACATCCTGAACATATATAACATTATTGGGCTACCAAATGTTAAGCATTTCTAGGATTATCAAGAGTCATACGCATGCTCAAAGTGATTATACTTATGTGCCTAATTAATTAACATGCATGAAAATGTAAATATTAACTAAGTACATGAAAAGTAAATTGCATGGAAAGTAAATCTAATCTATGTCAAAGTGCTACAATGAATAAGAATCAATCCTGATCTTATTGTCATTCATGGAATATGTCTAGGTACATTGCCAATTGAATAAGACTCCGTACAACTGACTCAAATCCACTCTATGGGAACTCACTAACTATTCTTTAAGATTATGAAATAAAAATACAATAGTTTGGCTACTCTATTGAAAAACCTATAAAAAGCTAATGCAAAACTATTACCCAAACCATGCGCCCAAGCGCTATATTTATAGGCCAGGCCATACCCCCTGATATTGGATATCCAATATCTGATCCAAGCAAATGATGACTCATTATACCCCCAAAATTGAATGAAAATTCATCCTCAAGTTCAAAAAAATAAGGAACAAGTTCCTTACAAAATATTGGGAATGTATGGGATTATTGACTAATATGAAAACTACTGATTGACTCTAAGTACCATATTATAAAATTTTATTTAAGTGGATGCATACAAAATGACAAAGTGACACAAATACTGAACAAACATTGAAGATTACAAAATTTTCATAGGTCTTTAAAAATTTGTTGAAGATGATTCTTCTTATTCTTGCTAATAGTGGCAAATGTTGAACCTTAATTGTTATGTCAATGCTTTTCTAGTTATGCAGAAGGGTGGACTAAAATTTCTTCTCATCACCCCATGGATCTAGCAAGCATGCAAATTTTGAGCTACTATCTTGTATGTGCTACGATTTTCCCATGGTCATATCCTTTGTTATCCCTCTCTTGGCTTTGTTTTCATGCCTAGCAAAAGACCTTCTTCATTAGGTGTTTCTTTTAGCATCACCTACAATCACCAAAGGATCAACATTAGTTTTGGTAAATTTTATTTAATAATTAATTCTTTTCGGATCCCGTAGTTTTTTTTAAGCACATGGTTATTATAGCATACTATGCCCAAGGCTATGAGGTAACTAAAATCATCCTGCTGTTCACATTATTTTGATCAATTACTATTAGTTATCATGATGTTCAAAAATAGGATGTTGGAAAATATTAAAGTAGGCATCCCTAGCCCGCATGACTAATAAGTGTAAATCCAAAAGCACATAGGTTTTTGAATAATTAAAACCAAAGGTCTAATGTAGAAGATGACCAAGAAATATTAATGGATATGGAAATAGAAAAGTAGGAAAAATTAATGAAACAGATGAGAAGTAGTCCCAAAATCATGCATAAATTCAGAGAAATTTTCATTGATATTCTAGAATATGTGAAGGTTATTTCAAATCCATGATCAAAAAAAGTTATGTAAGTGGGTCCTCCCCAAAGGAGGCTCCTGCCATAATGCCCTTGCATAACCACTTCTATAGATATCTGTGGGCACCTAAGAAGTTAAATATAGATCATGCCTTTGTTTCAAACAACACACAACTACCATGGTTAGGATGTTATACTATACTACATAAAACAAAAAGGCTTCTCAAGAACCCTTCTTCGGCCCAGCCTAATGAACCGCCAGTTCCCAAAAACTTTAGGTTGGACCGTTTCTACGACTACCACCAATTATGTGGCCATGACATGGACTACTGCTGGGCATTGAAGGATGACATTTACCATCTGATCGATCAAGACGACCTAATCTTAAACAGCAGTAGCCCAACACATCTAGAAAACCAGGCCATGCATGTGTACCAAGACCCGTTAAACGCAAATAACATAGGGTACATAATCAATGTGGTAGGAGTAAAGGGCAATAATCAGATGCAGCCAAAGTGGCCTTTCGTGTTGCGAACGTGCCCTCATTCGCCCCAAACAACAGGTCTATCAGCGCCAACAGGAGGCATCCTGAGGCGACCTTTCATCCTCCGAACTTCATCTCAGAACACTTCCCGATAGCCTACTGTCGATAAAGCCACAGCCTAGCCCACGCCTATATCTAGGGCACCCTTAGTCATCATGGTGCCAAAACTACCAACTGCCCCTCCCATGCAGGGGCAATCTTCTAAGTCAAACCCTCGTACTGTTACTATTGAGGTGGCCAAGTACCCTCTTGTGCTGGGGTTCCCCAAGCCTAAACCCCTCGCTTCTACACCTTTGGCCCCACTTTCCAAAAACAATAAAGTTACATGAAAGCAATTATCTCCTCTTGGCCAAAGGAAACACAACCGCCAACTAAGTGTCACTCCTCCGCGTGAAATTTGTCTCTTAGGCCGAATGGAGGAAGAAAAGGGTGACAAGAAGCCCGATCGTGTGCGAGATCTCTTCAATGCCCTTGTGCAACTAAAATAGACTCTGAAAAAAAAAATACAACTTTGAGCCTTTATGACTTACTCATGACGTCACAGACACATCATGAGGCTATGGTTCACATGCTAATGTCCATACCCATGGACAAAAGCTTGCCTACGGACGAAGAAGCAATTCATGCTATCATGCTTCCACCCACTGCTAAAAAACCAGATCCCACCCCATTAACCTTTCGTGATGAATCCATTAATGACAATCTTGAGGGTCAGGTAATGACGGTGCCCATGTTCATCATCATCTGGGTCGATCAACACCGCATCCGAAGAGTACATGTAGATGACGAGGTGGCCACCAATGTCATCCCTTACCCCATAGTGGATAAATTAGGCCTGATCGATCAGATCAGTCCTACAATGATGTCATGCCTAAAGTCATTCAACGGGGCACGAGTGTAGGTCAAAGGGACCATCCATATCAACTTCATAGCAGGGGACTAGTTCCCCACAGATGCAACGTTTATCATTATCAAGGAGATTCCTGGGTTCAATTTGATCCTTGGGAGGTCCTAGTTAGCCCAACTGAGGGTAGTTTCATCACCCATTCATCAAGAAATTCACCTGCCCTATGCAGGGGGAGAAGTCGTCATCCACAGTGATGAAATAGCCCCACAGGCTGTTAACAACATAGACATGGAATAGGGGTCAAAAATCGAAATGTCTGAAGATCAATCCCCTGCCAAAGTACCTGAGCAAGAAGAAACAATGATTGGTGATAGTCTAACTTGGGCTGAACTACCATTCCAAGGGGAAGATTGTGACGCAAAAGAGAAGAGTCGTAAATCTCCCCGTCCTTACGCATCATTAAAGATGAAGACAATTAAGAAATAGTTACAGAGTTAGGAGGTAAGCAATGTTGCCCAACTACTACAGTCCCATCATCAATTCTATTTACTCTTACTGGTTATACTTCTTATGTTTACGCATGTATTTACGCTTTCCACTACCTAGTCTCATTATGCTCATGTTTATCTTTGTGTTTAGCTTTACGTTTCTATTTTTTTTACTCCTATTACGCAAAGGCCCGAAATGGCCAAAACTAGCAATCCTATCTACATTTTGCACCTGAATTATGCAATGGCCCAAAATGGCCCTAAACTAGCAACTTCATTTACACTTTGCACCTGAATTACGTAATGGCCTAAAATGGCCCTAAACTAGCAACTTCATTTATTCTTTGCAGCTGAATTATGTAATGGCCTGAAATGGCCCTAAGCTAGCAACTTCATCTACGCTTTGCACCTGAATTAGCCATGGCCCGAAATGGCCCAAAACTAATCGCAGCCTGCCATGGGGTAAAAACTGGCGACCTCTTATATATTTCATTCCTTCACTCATACATCCATGGCCTGGAATGGCCTTAAACTATCCATGGTCTGGAATGGCCTTAAACTAGCAACTGTAGTAACGTTACACCCTTAAAACTAATTACGATTTATCATAACATCAAAACCTATGATCCCGATTATGCTTTACATAAAAAGGAAACAACAAAAAGAACATCAAAATTAAGCTGAAATTTGTATCAAACACATTAAAAAGAAGAAATATTATCCCTTGTTTCATTACACCAATAGAACCCAAGGCTAACTCAGCCACACTATGCATCACCCTTGTCACCATTGTCCCCTGTATTTCCCAGCTCAATTTCTACTTCGAGGGGGCCATACTCATAGGGGCCACCCTTCGCGTGAGGAATCCCTTCAAGAGGACGGTCCTCTTCATGAGGCTCCTCAATAGGAGGTTGCTCACCACAACATTGACCAACGTCATTATCCTCCATTTCCTATAAACCCTCTTCATGAGGACCACCCTCTTTGTTAATTTCACCCTGCTAAGGATTCTCCTCAGGACGATCCTGTAATCAGACATGATATGTATATTAACATCGTCATAAAAACTAGATATAACCAAAGTGCAATAATGCCACAACCTACCCGTGACGGTCCTACATTAGCAACAAAGGGGACTTGTTCTAAGCCAATCCATAGACATTGCATAATTTCATCTTTGGTAAGCTTAGACCAAACCCCATCCCCTAGATTAGTTCTAGCCTTAACCTTCTCCTTCTCCATGGGAGTCCATCGGGGTGGTTCAAGGAAGAAAGAAGGGATAGTGGTTTCACCCCCAAGAAGAGTCACTTCCCTTTCTAGGGAGGCACTCACTATCACCTGCTCTTGAAACTTCTCAAATGCCTTAGAAGCACCAATGACGTTGAGGAATAGCCGAAGGGACTAAGCCTCAACGGTAGAGTCCCTATAGTATTGACAATAGGCAGTGCTTTCCCGTTTATAAACATGTTTATGATCTTTTTGCATCTGCCCCCACTCTTGTATGCTTGCGCTAAAATCCTTCCAATCCTAGTTCTTCTGAGCAAGGAGATCTATTTTCATACGCTGCTCAACCAGTTCACGACTAGTCTGGACACTATTCCTGACAACAACCCAATAACAGGCGTAGTCAACAACAATCATCCTCCAATCCTCGTTTCCCATTTCCTGGGCTTGCAGGAATTCATTCCATGATCTTAGATCACCAACCTCATCACGTAGAGCCATCCTCTCCTTCTTTGACCTTTGCAACCTCTTCCAGAGGTCCTCGTTTAAGCTTTGACATTCCCATAAGGAGCGAGTTAAGCGTACAACACATTTACGCATCTCATCGTAAATGTTGTATGGCACAATGGTCTCTTTAGATGAGAGCTTCAAGATTGTAATGATTGTAGCGTACCAGCTTCAGGATCAATTCGCTCCAAGCGACGGATCATATCTTGAACGACGCCTTCCATAAAGGTGAATTTATCAGGAAATTCGCCCTAGGATTGAGTCGCCACTAATGTCAAGTGCACACTCTGGTCACCTGTTATGTAGAATAAAAGGTATGACTGAGACATTATGATGACCAATACAACATGTACAAGTTGTCTAGAGTCTACTACTATGCCGTAAAAAGAAAAAAATTTAATTAATTTTATCGAGTGACAAGCCACTTGCCTTGTCTAGTTCTAGCTGAAAGGACTTTGGCATCCTCCATGGCTATTTCCTCTTCACGTGCAGGAGGCTATGCACTCCTCGCCTTATTAACTGGGGCCACTTCTTCTTAGACTGAGGCCCCTTCTCTGCGCCGTAAGACTATAGCCCCTATTTCAGGGATCAACCGTTCTACAACCTTTTCCCTCGCTGTCATACAACACAGCTAGTTAACATAAGATTTCACTTTTGTTCAACAAATATTATGCTATATAACAGCGTCTCTACATAAACTATAATCATTAATACATTTTAACACTTACCACCCAGAAGATTACTCCACTAGAACCTGATTTGCACCTTCTTCCCAACACCACCCGCTGGCTTGGCAGATCCCTTGTTCAAACGAGCCTTTTTCCGTGGCATTGATAAATCCACTATCTCAGCAGCCAGGTGCTTCCCCCTTGATACATCACTGATGTAAGAGGGGGGTCCTCCACCCACACTGTCTTGACCCCACGTTTGAGGTGTTGTCATACTTCTAGTCATTACTGACAACAACTCCCCGATTTCCTTAGGAGGGTCTTGCAACCAGATAGTGCCGAACATATGGGAAATCCATGGTTTGTAAATTTAGCTGCAGTCTTGTTGCACCCAAACCCCATTCCTCTGGACCACAAGAAACTCAAAAAAACATTGGAAGCAAGCTATGAAAAAGGAAAAATGCATGTTGAAATGGGTTTCAAGCTTCTTGCCTAACCATCTCAAGGCGCAAGCCTTCGGCAAAGTAGCCCATCAAATTGAACTGAGTTCCCTCCTCCATGACCTCTCGCATAATCTGGTCCTGCTCTATAGTAAGGAATCACCCTTGTGAGAGTGTCTTGGGGAAGGCCTAGGCCCAAAAAAGGGGGTAAATGGTATGGGCTACCTCCAATTCAATCCTATCCCAGGGGATCCCCTTAGCTTCCTTCTGAACCCCCAACCACTCCTCTATCTCTTTCTGAAGCTTGGAACTCCTCTTCAAGTTTTCATCTATAAGAAAACCATCAGAGGGGATGCCAAAGAGATCGGCAAATAGTTGAGTGTCAACGTCAAAATTTATTTGCACATTACGTACACGTATGCAGAGATGCTCGGCTTCCTCGCTAAACAAGTTGACCTGGGTCAGCATTTCGCCCACAGTAACGTCAAGGATTATGACCAAGAATAGGTCTAGTAGTCCAACCTCCTAGAGGTTATTGGTCAACACAACTGGGGCTACTCTATGACCGAGCTAGCATTGTGTTTCCTTTATATCACCATAATGGAAGAAAAGACTGCTAGCCTTGTGACCAAAAGCCATGATCGTAATCTCCTGTGATTCCCTGACTATTAACATGAAACCACAGTTAAACCAAGGTAACAACACAAAAAAAACGAGGTGACTTCACATCATCATCACTAATTGACAAACATTGATACAATTCGTCACCACGACAAAGCTTACCAAGCCCGAAAGGTAAAGGAAACATGGGGGTTTTCCTTCACACATCCGCAATGCTAAGGGGAGGGTTCAAAGTCCATTCTCTATCCAGCCAATTGAGTTTCTTGCATCTGGAGAAGAATTCAACGTAACGGGTAGGATATTCTAGGATCTCGAATGCTAGTTGCTCCATGACGGCAGCTCGCACATTGCTGATAAAAGTAAATTCCCCTATAGCCCTTTCAGTCAATGATAATGTGTCGTTGTTGCCTAGGAGACCATTTTCATTGATAAAAAACCTATATCAGGGAACACAAAAAATCCATTTACGCTCAATACGCACCTAAACAGTAGTTAGCATATTACGATACCACGAATTGAAACAAAAAACTTACTCACCTATGTAATGCATGGTACTAGGTGGATTATGGAAATAGGTTGTGAGATGACAGGCCACAAATAGAGTGTTATAGGCATGATAACAGCTAAACCTAGGCATTTCCCACATCCAGCTTAAATGCCTCAAACCTCAAGCACTCTGTTCGTGGTCTTGCACCCACACAGTTTCAATCACGTCATCTAACAGAAATGCTAAGACGCTCTACGTCGAACCGACCAATAACATCTCTAAAATAGTAGTAGCTACATCGACTGGTAGATGAGACCAGATGATTACGCTATAATTGCAAAGCAAAAATTGCAAAAAATCCTGCACGCCTCTTTGGAACCACACCACCTCCTCCTTTAGACGAGCATGAGGAGGAGGAACATTGGCCATGGGGACATGAACACAACACAGAATGTCCACGATGTCCAACACGATTAGGATGGGCTTTAGCATAACACTATAAGATACAAATGCATTACTGTTAGACAAAATTTATACATGAACATTTGTTACGCTACACTAGGGCTTCCAAAATTCTTAGAAAATTACAGCGTATACTGGAGGCACATAGCCAAAATCGCCCAAACCCCTGTAGCAGCCCAAGGTCTGTCCCTGACAATGGCGATGAAGGCAAAAACTGTGTATTACTCCAACATAACATATAATTATTACAGAACTCTGATTACATTACATCTACATGCTATACATTATCTCTACACAACATCATTCTGTATTACCTAAACCTTCATAACAATAGTTCAGCTTGTGCAAATAGACATTAACACTCGATGCAACATGAGAACCCAAAGTGTACAAACCATGATGCTGCAACAAACGTTACAATAGTGTAAAAGGGTGGACAGCGACTTACCGGTTAAGTGGAGTAACTTCCAAAGCTTCTACTCTAGCATATGAAATCTGCTGCAAACTCTCCTGCATCTCATCAATCCTGGCCAACTTAGCGTTCTTTCCTTTGACCTTTGGTGTCATTGTTTCAATAGTTGCAATTGAACAAAGTTCTCGTAGAGTTGTCTGCTCACGCCTTGCTCATGCTCTCTTCTTACTATAACCAAGTCCAAATTCGCGATATCAGTAACCTGTTTTGAGCATTAACCACTGGTTTATAAATAAAATGCTCGAAACCAACTAATTCTTTCTACCTGATTGACGCGGAACTTTCTCGAAACGCTGGTGTTAGTATGACATAAAACATGAAGATCATGGCATTAATGTTGTAGATATCATGCAAATTATAGTTTGAAATGACCCTAAACTAACGCATAGCTTATCACCTCGTAATTCGACCGCATTAACTACGGTTTGTGCAAAATTCAAATCCAACCATCTCGACACGCTAGACGTGACACGTTGCACCTTTCACCTCATTTCACACGTTAGCATTTAGAAAGCCTAGTTCATTATCTTCTCATAAATCGTGTATATTTAAAATAGTCCACTAAGACCTTAAACTAGAAATTTCTCTAACACACAACTTTGATGCACAGAAAAAACAAATAATGATCGTTCAACAGATTGACAATAAAGCAATATAACAACCTCCATTTTGGCATTTTTTGTAGGGAAATTCACACAGGGACACAGCTTTGTATGCACCCTTGGCCTTAACAAGTCCATATGGGAAGACCATGAGGCAGTTTAATCATACACTAATAGAAACAGACCCTCCCCTTTGTGATGCAACCATATCAACATTGGAAATATCACCAGATTGGCCAGAACATCTGACCCAAACTTTAGACCTGGAAGCTAGTGATGTGACTGAGGACCCTCTCAACGAGGACCCTGTGGTTATGCACAAAAGTGAAAACAAAACTCTTAGGGTTTGTTCTCTCCTAAATCCATAGATGCAGTGTAGCATAGCGCAAGTGCTCAAGGATAACGCTGTTGTATTTGCATGGTCGTATGAAGACATGCCAAGTTTAGACCCAAGGCTAATATAGCACAACATAATCTTAGACCCATGCATCAAAGCAATTAGACAGAAGGCACAAACCATTAAGCCAGAAATCACGTTGGCAGTGCGTGACGAAATCACCAAGCTGTACTAGGCTGATTTCATTCGCACAATCGAGTACTCAGACTGGGTGTCCAACATTGTAGTTGTCTCTAAGAAAACAGGAGGCATACGCATCTACATAGATTTCTGAGATCTGAACAAAGCTACCATTAAAGATAATTTCCCATTATCGAGTATCGATCAACTCATCGATACGACAGCTGGTCATGCGCTTCTATCCTTTATGGACAGCTTTTCTGGATATAGTCAAATTCGTATTAATCTGAAGCATCAACTAACCACAACATTCATGATGCCCTGGGGAACCGTCTATTACACTATGATGCCCTTCAGGCTAAAAAATGCTGGGGCAACGTATCAATGAGCCATGACATACATCTTTAGCGATTACCTCTTAGGAAAACTGAATGACTACATAGACGACATAGCTGTTAAGTCTATGAAGTTGGAAGATCATTCAGAAGACTTGGAGTTCATCCTTAAACAGTGTCTCAAGTATGACTTATGAATTAACCCAAAGAAATGTGTATTTGGAGTCAGAACCGGATGTATGTTGGGGTTTGTAGTGTCAGAGATTGGTATCCAAGTTGACCCTAACAAAGTTAAAGCCATTGTTGATCTAAAGCCCCCTACAGACCTTAAAGAACTACATGGGTTCTAGGGCAGATTACAGTTTATCAAGTGGTTTATTTTAAAGTTAACAAATAAGCTGCATCCCATGCAACATCTTCTCAAGAAGGGTGTCAACTTTGAATGGACTAATGACTGCCAGCATGCATTTGACAGTTTAAAAAAGGAGTTGCAACATTTACCCATGGTTTTCCCATCACAAAGGGATCAGCCTTTTTACATTTATCTAGCAAACTCAAACGTGTCTATAGCTGCGTTACTTTGCCAAAAGAGGAACGACGGGTCAAAGGCCCCTATCTATTACCTCAGTCATGCTCTATTCGCATATGAGACGAGGTACAATGAAGTGGAGCGTAACTGTTTGGTGTTAGTTTTTGCACTTAAAAAATGTAGGCACTATCTTTTTCGTAGTCAAGTCAACATAATTTTCAAAAAAAATGTTCTGTGAGCTATCTCAAACAACTTGTATGAGAGTAGTAGGATAGCTCATTGGAAGGCAATCACAACTAAATTCGATTTGCATTATGTTGGCCAATCATCCATCAAAGGCCAAGCCATAGCTAACCAGTTAGCAACATCACCTATTAACGATCAAGCTACGATAGAGCCAGAGTTTCCAGATGAATATGTACATAGTTTAAGCCCTGTGTTAACAGGCCTTGAAGCAACATTATACTTTGACAGAGCTTCAACCACCAGAGGTGGCAGTGCCGCTGCTGTCATTACGCTTTCCCCTGAGGATGTGCATCCATTGGCTTACCGCCTGACCTTCCCTTGTACGAACAACATGGCAGAGTATGACGGTCTCCTCAGAGGATTATTGACAGCCAGAGAACTCAACGTTCAACACCTGGCAATTCGAGGCGATTCGATGCTTGTCATCAATCAAATCACAGGAGTCTACACCTGCAAGGCTGCACATCTATAGCCCTACTACGATATGGCTAAGGATCTCCTGAAACAGTTCATGACAACCGATGCCCAACACGTGCCATGTAATGAAAATGCTATGGCCGATGCACTGGCCACACTAGCACTAAACGTGCCACCCCACTTGTTTGACACTTGGCCCGCTTTAATGATGGAATGCATAGATCTTGTCATTCAAGTGACGCAAATATCCTCATTAGACGTGGGGGGCGTTAGAATGGTATGACAACATCAAAACTTACCTTCTGCATGGCGAACCACCACACAAGCTAACACATGTGCGAGAAGATGCAGTACGCAAGCGCGCCAGGCAATACGTCATCATTGGAGACAGTACTCTCTGTAGATGCACATTCGATGGGGTATTGCTAACCTGTGTTAGTAATGACTAAGTGCAATGAATAGTTAGCGAAGTCCATGAGGGACTCTGTGGAGGACACGTAGCCCCGTGAGTCATGGTCGCTAAAATTAGACATCTAGGGTACTATTGGCCATACATGGAGAAAGATTATCTTGTCAAGGTTAAAATGTGTGACACGTGCCAACGTTACGCAAATTTAATGCATGTATCACCAACTAAGTTACACACGACACAAATTACTTGGTCATTCCAACGATGGGGACTAGATATTATAGGCCCTATCGCACCTAAGTCTTCTGCAGGGCACAGCTTCATCATCATCGCCATGGAGTATTTTATGAAGTGGGTTGAGGCCATTTCCCTACGGAAAATTACATCTCAACAGGTTTGCCATTTCATCTTAGACAATATAGTGACCATATTTGCCCTCCCTGTGACTATTGTGACCGACAATGGGCCACAATTTAGTAGTACCGAAACCAAATCTTTTTGTGATAATCTTGGCATCAAACAATCTTTTTCTTCACCTTATTACCTGTAAGAAAATGGTCAAGCAGAGGCAACAAACAAGGTGATCATCAATTTACTCAAGAATATGCTCAATAGTAATAAGAAGCGGTGGCATGAAAAAAGCCTCTACGTGCTATGGGCGTATCGTACGACGTGCAGGACAGCTACAGACAGGACATCCTATAGCCTAGTCTATGGATCTGAAGCAGTGCTACCCTTGGAATTATAGGTTCCCTCATTACAGATGGTCCTCTCCATGATTATAAATGAGACTCAACACAATGAGTCCAGGATCGTGGAATTAGACTCATTAGAGGAGAAGCACATCCAAACGCTTGACACCATCAAAAAATATCAGGACAAGCAAAGATAGAAGCACAGGCACAATCCACATCAACGGCTGATCAAGAAGGGAGATCTAGTTCTCAAAGCCATACGTGAACCAGTCAGCAAGTTTTATGCAAACTGGGAAGGCCCTTTCTTGGTCATCAACGCATACGGTAACGAAGCATTCAAGCTAGCAGATATCGATGGCAACGAGCTACCAAATCCAGTGAATCACCTATATCTAAAGTGGTATCACATCTAATCATCGACTTGTCTCAAACTCAGGTAACAAACGTCCGATACGACATAAAACTGGCAAAGTTGTACACGTCCGCTACAATGTAAAACTGGTAGTTCTCGCATGCGTCCACCATGATGATAAACTGGCAAAGTATTCCATCGTCTTCCATGACCTAAAATTGGCAAGGCAAGCATACGTCTGCTAAGACGTTAAACCAGCACAGAGTTGTCCTTGGGTCACGACGTAAAACTGACACCCATAGCGCGGTCTGCTGGGATCATAAACCATCTATTCCACCATCCGCTATGACATAAAACTAGCAAGTTTCAGTCTACCCAGACGTTAAATCGGGACCACGGTCTGCTGAGACTTAAAACTAGCAATAACAGTCAACCAGGACCTAAAACTGAACTCTATCAATAGGCGACCCATGAAGCAAGTGAGCGTGTTCATTCTTGCACCGCATCGGCTACTCCACTAGCATCCTACTAATTCCTCGGACATGTCGAAAGGCATACTACTGACCCCTCGGAGATGTTGCTATGACAGCCACTTCATAGTTGCAGCCCCTGGGATCAACTTTGTCGCTTGGGGCCCTAAAGAAACTGCAGCCATCCATAGTCTTAGCGGCTTCCATCCATCATCATCACTAGATTCTGGCTTAGAAGATTCATCTGACATGTTCTTTGCACAGTCCTTTGAGCAAGATGTCGACGACAACTTTAGGAACCGTGGTATCAACATTAGGACCCTTGCTCTGGGCCCCCCTTTCGTGGTCTTCATCCACCTTTTTACTTTGGATAGTGCTTGTTTCAACAGCCTCCCTCCTTAGCGATCAGGACATTTGTTTCTGGCTCTCTATTCTTTGTGATGTTTTGCAGGTTACTTGTTACGATAGCATTGACGAGAGTACTTTCATTGGAAGGTGAGGTGTTACAGAGCTCTGAGGTAGCTGCTCAGACGAGCTTGGTCACCTGGAAGTGCAAACCCTACCTCTCCCTCCATTGGGTACCTTACCATGTTTTCCCCTTTCATTATCTTCACAATTGTCCTTGCCTTCTTCTCCGCTTGTACAGAATGTGAGCATTAAGTCAATCTGTTTGCATTATCATGTCCACAACCAGGCGTAACATAGCTCACCTTGTGGCATGCAATCTGCATTTTTCCAAAAAAAAAGGGATGTTGGCAAAATGGATGTAAAAAAACTCGTTCAGGCCATGTGGGCATAACACGACTCGTCCTTACAAGCCCTTCATATGCAATACAATGACATAACCTTCAACAAACACATTAGCGAAAGGACATAATGACCTGTTCGGAAAAGCTTCATGTTCATGTGTTTGAGTCTTCCCCAAACCTCCCCTCTCTAACTCCTGTAAGATCCCTCTCACACTCTATCTCCCTCCACCTTTGCACTTCTAAGTTTGACAAAGCAACATTTGAGCAATCTCCAACGGACGCCATTGATGCCTTCACCTCTCCGGTGTTTCGTATTCTTTGTCGACGTCTTTTCGGGCAAGCCCTCTAAACGTCAACAAAGAGGGGCCATTGAAGCACTGTGAAGATTTCGAGACGTCAATTGTACAACAAAAAACTGGTGATTTAGATAAGGGGTCGCAACAAGGCGCGACACAACAAGGTCCTTTTCAGTCGAAGGCCTGTCCTGCCATGCTGCACAGCACAACATGAGCGAATTCCAGAAGACGAAGCAAAGTAATGGATGCACGGCAGCAAAACCTCCAACTTTGCAAGTTCTCTATGTTTCGAGAACCTTAACTTTTTGGCAGATTATGCTGCATTACGCAACCTAGCGTAACATCGCGTTATGTAGCATAATGTCAGAAAAGAGTCCACTGCAACACCGAGGATGACAAACGTTCAAGGCTTCAACGACACTTTGGGTTTTTACAGGTGCACTATTTCATGTTGGATTATGCTATCAAGCGTAATCTAGTGCAGTGCAACTTAATGTAAGAATAGAAAAAGGTGGCATAACATAACTAGCAATAGTCTGTATGATGCGATACACTCTCCAACGTATCGTTGCATAATCAAGAAGTAGCCTATCACCAAGGCCCCAGTTTACGATGCATTACGCTTTGAAGCGTAAGGTAGGGTGGCGTCGTAAGCTATAGAAACCACCACATCAAGTAAACGGCATTTAGTAGGTTCAGGATACACGTCATATAAATTGTGTTTTTCTCCTAATTTTAGCCTTATAACTATGCCAATCGAAAAAAAGGAAGAGGACAAAAAGAAAAGGAGGAGATTGAGAGATTTTCTTTACGAGCAATTTGTCCCCCCATTGGCAATTATCAACAACTTCTAGTAGTGATTGACAAGAAAACCAAAAAAGAGACTAGCAACAGCAAGAACATTGAAGGCAGTTGACGAGAACCTTTGTTCACAAACAGCTGATTGATAGACATTTTACTTCAGGTTTGCCCTCTCTGTATCTAGGTCTACTAGAACAAGGTAGATCGATTTCTGCTTGTTTCATCTTTGCTTAGCTTTTTCTATTATCAGCATGCACTTCTCTCAAACCGAAGTCCACTTGTAATCACTGTACCTAAACATAATTTTTTTTGTGGATTGAATCCCAGATCTGGGGGATCGATCACGTCCCAAATCAGATCTATTGCCTCCTATCTATGCTAACTCTGCGAAATCGCTTTAATCTATTACGTCTTCTCCCAATTATCTCCAAAATTAACAACGTTACAATCTCCTCGAGAAGAACTGTAACGAATCATTATTCTATCATTCAAATATCACAAAGTTTTTACTGATCAAGTAAGTCCCTGTCTGATCGACAAGGCCATTCAGGGCACCTCGGATTCGTTTTCTCTCCAACACGGCCCTCACACGAATCCGGAGTTAGAATTATGTACATAGACTTTTGTTTGGTATTTCCAGCGACCAACGTTTTCCATCGTTACAGTGGGTTTGTTAGGGCATTAATGGCATGAGCCTACTTTGGGGAGGACCCACTAACATTCCTCTTTGGTGCACCAGTTAAATTCTTTTCCTTAACATTCTTATAATCCATTTTATTTTGTTCATTTCCATCTTGACATCCATTTCATCGATGTTATCGTTGTCTCTTTTTCTCTATCTTTCTTGTTCTTTTTCTTTCTCCATTTTATCGCTACCGGAGGTTCTCAATTAGTCATGGGGGTACAAGGCCCAATTTTTTCAATTTTCTCCTAACCTCTACACCTTTGGTAGTCACCAATACTATATCTCTAGATCCGTATCAGCCATACCACAACCTAGCCACACCGAAGTAAGGTATCAACTACATTAAAATTTATTTACCCTTGGTAATACAAAAATTATATTGTGTGTGCAGATGGCAATCATACAACAACAGATTGGATCTAGCAGAAACACTTGGAATGGAGTAGTGCTAAAGCATCTATGCAAGGAGCAAGATCGATGGCTCGCTTACAGATGGAAAACGACAGGCGCATTCTTGGCGTTAGCAACAGCAACACTTCTTTCTCTCTCTCTTTCTCAACTATAAAATAAGACCTAATGTCAATGTAATAAGGTGTTCACCCTTGTTGTCATGAACACCAGTTTTGTGTTGTCTTATAATGATGATCCGTTCACATGTCATCCCATTAGTTCCATTTGAGTCAATAATCCCATACCATCCCAATATTTTGTAAGGAACTTGAGAACGAGTTTTCATTCAGTCATGGGGGTATGATGGGATGCAATATCGCATCCACCACTATATTGCATTCCATGCAATATCACGTACACGATATCGCATCTTCCCCCGTGATGTCGCGTACGCGATATCGCGGTGCACTGCAAAATTTATAAATAAGAGGTGGCTCTCCCTTGTTTTTCATGCTAGGCCTAGACCATAGGGGAACTCTGGCAGTTTAATCACTCCAAAAATAGAATATTTTCCATGTGCCCACAGTAGGAGCTCCAAAGTGAATGGCTCTTTATTCATGAAAACATTATATCTGAACACAAGTTTGTGTATAGCAATAAAGACGAACTTCTTGGATAAACCTCGCAGTGCATGGAATAGGCTAATTAGGACTTTATTTATTATTTTTCATTTAATGCTTTATTAGTTATTAAATCTTTCTCAACCCTTCTCTCCTAGTTAAGTGCCTCAGTACGACCGCTTCGAGCACGTGCATTACGCGTGGTGATCCCAGCAAGGACTAGTGTTTGGTAACCATGGTTGCATTGGTTCAGGGTGTGAACGGTAAGTGGGAACAGATGCTGAAGCTAANCCATGGTTGCATTGGTTCAGGGTGTGAACGGTAAGTGGGAACAGATGCTGAAGCTAGGTAAATTAAGACTTATTTAGTTAGTTAGAGTTAGTTAATTCATCTCTTCAACCCTTCAACTTGTCAGCTTAGGAGATAAAATCGAAAAAATAATAAAAATCATATACCTCAGACTTACTTAACCATACACTATGACAACTACAAGTAAGTCTGGGAAAACAACAAATAATTAACCTTAACTGTTCCATGAGGCGTGTAGGCACGTAGTCTACGGAGTTCGCCTGGATCGTGCGTGTTATGCTCGTATTCGTATGGTTGAGTGTAGGGGTACCTTGCCACTCATCAAAACCCCTACTTGAGGTTGTTCATTTCAATTTTCATCAGTGTAGATCCTATCATTTCTCCTATGAGTGCTCTCATCATACAATGCATTATTGGTCCTATTAAAGAAGACATGTTTTGTTTGATAATGTATGTGATTTAAAATATTAATGTTTTCTAAGAGATAAATCATTAATGCCTTTACAGTGATCATGTATAATATAACTAATCTAGGTAACTAGCATCATCCCTGGCAATAACACCAATGATGAGCGACAAGGTACCCTTATGCCTAACCATACAAATCACAAATATTCATGCATGATCTAGTCGAATTCCATAGATCAGACTAGTTGTGGTATCTAGATCACTATGCCTTGATCGTAGTTCATAGTCTTCCCACTTGGACTAGTGATAGCTTTGTCATGTATGGTTTAGTCTAGAGTGAGGCATATGATTTTTATTATTTTATATTTCATTGTTCTATGATTAACAATAGGTTGAAACTCAATTTATAATCAATTCAACTAATCTAATTGCTAATTTGGCTGAGAGGCCATTACCAATCATAATTTGGTAATGCTAATTTT
>MNCI01028947.1:436878-536561 GCA_015680685.1 Gnetum montanum | reverse complement strand
GTAATAAGACTTTATTATATTATTTTTCTGATTAAATATATAACTTCAGTAAAGTTGAAAGTAAAGCTGATTAAATAAATTATTATGTGCAAGTCATTGGTTTAATCCCAACAAAGGGTTGGTAAATTTTCTGTTTTGCTGATGTAGTCTGAAGGTATTATGTTACCTAGGCAGAAACTATTATGTTAGCTATGCTGTCTATTAAGGACCACCTTTCCATCCAAATGCTCCCGGAAAGATGTTACAAAACACCATCCGAATGCTGCAGAGAAGCCTCGAACCATCATTGCTTGCCCGCTAGCGTATTAAATACAGACAAAAGAACTCTTAAACTTTAGAAATATCAATAAACAGAATATTAAAATATTTTGAACTGTATCACTTTGAGAAAAACAAAAGACTTTGGAAGCCTCTTTGATTGGCTGAAGAAAAAGCCCTCATAAAAGCCTTTCTATGCATGAAATTCTTAAAATTTTAGCTCTGCCGAGATTGTTAAGGTGGAAATTTTTTGGACTAACATAGGGAAAAAAAGGGACTCCAATAGAAATTCGGGGGATGCCGAAAATGTTTTTGCACCGCCAAAATGATTAAGGTAAAAGATAAAAACCTCATCCACGTCTACTTGCTTGAAGAACTTGCAAAGTTGAATATTATGCTCTACCGCTTTCAATTTCTAGTGCTCTTGCTGTACCTGGCTTAAAATTTGTTGGAATGGAATGCTACGTTTGATATATGGCATTGTTGGTCAAAAAGGGCGCCTAAACAGGTATTCCATTTTACTTTTCACTAATAAGATTCTCTTGGCCAATTTATAGATATATATTATAAATATATAACTAAGCTAGTTAATAATCAACTATCCTAACATAAGTATCTGATCCCACTTCCCATGCACATCTTGAACACATATAACACTGTTGGGTTACCATAGGATTACCAAGAGTCATACACATGCTCAAAGTGATCGTACTTATGTGCCTACTTAATTAACATATATGAAAATGTAAATATTAACTAAGTACATAAAAAGTAAATTGCATGGAAAGTAAATCTAATCTAAGTCAAAGTACTACAATGAATAAGAATCAATTTCAATCTTATTACTATTCATGGAATATGTCTAGGTACATTGCCAATTGAATAAGACTTCATACAACTAACTCAAATCCACTCTATGGGCACTCATTAACTATTCTCTAAGATCATGGAATAAAACTACAAGAGTTTGGCTACTCTATTGAAACACCTATGAAAAACTAATGCAAAACTATTATTCAAACCATGCATCCAAGCACTATATTTATAGGTCGACCCATCAGATATCCGATATAAGAGCTAGACAAATCATGACTCATTAACTATCCTTTTAATTCTATGTGGATGGATACGTTGTGTTCCTTAAAATAGGATATCGACTACCTCATAAGTTTGCGTTGCTTTTGTGTTGAGTGGAGTTTTTTAGGTATTGCTCCAAAAATGCCATCCCCCATGCCTTCACTACAAAACCAAAGTTTATATATTTGGTTATAGTAGCATTGTAGTAGATTTTTTGTCAGATACTATGGAGTATGGGTTATCATCCTTAAATTATCAATAGAGGATTACTCTTTAAAAAAAAAACTAACTGTTAAATATCTTTGCCAACTACCATCTTATTAGCTTATTAGGATGTTATAACTTATTTTAAAATTAGTATTACTAGCTCATTAAGATGATATGACTTAGTTTTAAATTAGTCTAGATTTACTGATTGTTAAATATCTCTAATACATTAGAAGTAAACCTTGGGATTTGTAAAATGCAATACCCAAATATTACTAATGAGTTTCACCTTATTAACATTGCCATACTTAGAAAAGTCTTTAGGTTTCTTTCTCATCTTCAAAAATTATGTGCTACTAGTGTGCTGAGGTTTTTGCTCTAGTTCAATATATCTTGGATCACAGTCAATTTTAGTTTCAATTTTAAGAAAAAATATATTTTTTAATAGGAAGAACTATCACTTGAAGTGATACTAAACCTATGTTTGAGCCTACGCATCATCCACCCCTTAGCATGACCCACCTTAACAAGAACATCGAGCTTCTAAGTAAAAAATTTTTTTACTCTGCTATTTTTTTAAACAACAATAAAAAGAAGATTGAGTAGTATATTTCAACATAACCCATTAATCAAACCTATAACATGAAATTTTTAATAAAAAATAATACTAATTAATAGTGTGCTATCTAATGAGCCACCACATTTGCTTCCTGGAATAAGCACTAGTGGAACTAGTGCACCAATACAATTGTATAATTTCATATAAAAAGAGACGCTACAGTAAGAAGGCAAGTGTCGATTATTTTAAAGACCGAAAAAACTGCCTCAAACATTTAAGATTTTCTATTTCATTGCATGCTTTTGAGTAGGAATGAGCATAAACGTAAACTATAAAGTATAAATCACTACCATGAACTTAAAGATGCTAAATATAACAAATAAAACTTGGAGCGAGTACCAAAAAAGTCAATTAGGACCCTGCCGTCGGAGAATCTGCCTGTTGGTTTGTGGAAATACGTCTCTCCGTAAGGAAGCTTCCCTACGTTATTCCAGGGCTGCGCTATCAATGCATTGCCCGTGTCGATGAGGGAGTCTCCAAAGCTGTAAATTGCACTGAAACCACTACCTCTTGCACCGTTTTCTTCATTGCTGAGTGCTACTGCAACTGCGGTCGACCCTGACAGCAGTACAACAAAAATAAAACTCAACATGGTGTCGTTCTTCATAATTATGCTGTAAACAAGCAATGAATGATCCTTGATATTGCCAGTACAAAGTCTTTCACACTGACCTGCTCGTCCATTTTTATACCAAATCCAACAGCCTAATTACTTCAATCTCATATTCATGGCGGACTATCGGTTCAGGGAGGTTTGAAGAAGAACGTCCGGTGGTCTGCAATTGAAAATAGGGAGCTGGGTTAGCTTTCGACCAATTTTGACGCCAAACTACCTAAAAGAAGGCCATGGAAAGTTTTGTTTTCTTGGTTTGTCTTGATGCGCTAGAATGCCATTGCGCAAAGAACAACTGGTAGCGCGTGAGATCTGTTTGGTTAAGTTAGTTCTATCAGCCAAAAACAGGGAGGAGCTTTTTATGAATGCGTTTGCGGTGGCCTTAATTTGATTTCGTTAGATATATATATAAAAAAAGTGCATGACACATATCTCTTTGTTTCTTTGTTTTATTTTTTCCCTTAAAGAGATTTATAAAGCTCAACTCGAAACATGTAAAATTAAAGGAACCGCCACTTGTATACACACTAATATTTTGACCGACTTAGCTATTTCTTGCTTGGCTTCTGTTTCAATATTGATCTACGTCATTTTTAGGGTTTTAAAGATATTAGATTTGAAAGCTTTAAGTTATGGGTTGGATTTTCATGGGCAATATTGAATTACAAAGTTCTGATTGAACTATATATTGGGGGTGTACCTATGTTACAAGTACTTTAGGGTTCTACCCCACCTCCAGATTTCAAGATGCTTATGCTATAGAGAGGTTAGGTTTTAAGTTGAATTCAAATATCACGGTTTAAAGATTTTGATTTTCCTTTTAAGTTTACTTTTTTGTTTTTCTTTAACATGTACAAAATGAATTTTCCATTTTTATCCTCTTAAATATTAAATTTGGTTTTCTATATAAACCTATGAGATTATTATTATTATTATTGCGACAAGGCAAATTGGGGTCAGTAGCACAACCCCTACCTACACACCAAGGTAGATGTAGCTTATGAATGAAAAGGGCCCCACCATAAGGCTAATCTACTGCTACCACACCTAGAAATGCATGCAAGAATCAAACCCATAATCTCGTAACTTAGAGATGAGTGTCTTGACCACTTGCCCTACACCCCTAGGTTCTCCAATGAAATTATTGTTTATAGAAAATAATGAACTCTGGTTTACACTTATGCTTTATAGAATTTGGATTTGTAGCCTTGCTTACAATTATCCATTATCTAACAATAGGGAGCATTCACAAATAGATAACTCACTAGATTATTTATATATTTAGAATATATATTTATTATTTGGTGAACGAAACATTTTCTTTTTAAATTATTGAATTTCCATTGATTAACTAAGAATTAATTTTCATATTAAGAAAAAATTCAAAACCATTGTTAAATAATTCTTGTAATGGTAGTTGTTGAACATTAAATTTTGTGTTCACAATTAGCTAGGAGTCATTACATATCTAGAATAATTTGTTGAATAAGTTCATCCCTTGGCCATGTTATCATAATGATTATTTATTTTCCTTAACAAAGTCTAGTCAATACTTACCAAAAGTAATTCTAATGAAAAAGTTCTCTTAGCCTAGCATTATGACCATGCTTATTTAGTTTTTCTCTTAGCTTAGCATTATGAAAATAAGTTTCTATGTTAGCCTAGCATTATGCTACTAATTATTTAGTTTCCTTAATACTAACCATGTTGAAGCCCTTTACTAAGAAGTTTACAAGCTGCTTTCTCCACCGAGGAATCACCCTATCTAAGATGCTCTACATATAATCCATTTACATCAACACATTTCCCAAAACATGACCATTGAATTCTTGCAAAAATATCATTAAGGAGTAACTTAAGAAAATGAGAGTTATCTTACATAGTAGGATGAGCCTCTTGATCAAAAAAATTATTGAGGAAAGTTAGAATAGTAGATAAGGAAAAATCCCAAACATATTGGTATCTATCACGAAAGAAATTCCATAAGCTCTTTGGATTTGATTGAAGCTCCCTGATCATTCTTTCTTGCTCTTCTTTATTTATAGACTAATTGATATTAAATCAAGAGTTGGTTGAAATAGATTGAAAATTTTAAATCAAATGAGTTTACTTTTTCTTATCTAAAATCACTTATAAAAAATGTAATTGGAATGACATGTTTTAGAAGATTCTATGCATTTTAATCTATGATATTAAGAAGCCTCAAATTAACTTGATTTTGAAAGTTCTAAGTTATGGGTTTGCTTTTGGTGAGGAATACTAAATTAAAATTACCTGTATTATAATTATTTCAGGTTGCAACAGCCCTTCACATCAACTTAAAAAGTATAAATTAACAAAATATAAATATTATTATTATTATTTAAAAATAAATAATTATAACTATTTTTTAAAAAATTACAAATCTAAAACTATTTATAAAAGTTTATGAAATTAAGACCAACTTTTAAAAAGATTACCATTGAACCTAATTATTTAATTAGGAGCCACACCAATAACTTATGGTACCGCTTCAATGTCAGCAATTATTTTTGCATTCCTGTGTTAATGGTATCGGTCATGGGTCACGCGGCATATCCATGCCAAGTCCCTGCCTACCCATCTAGAACAGAGAAAACAATATTTGGCGCATGTTAAACCACGGCCCTGCAGAACATGGTAGTAATTTCAGAGCCAACAGCCAAATGCTTTACTTTGCGCGAAATGGTCCCCGTCTATTAATTGTTTGTTCGTTTCGTTTATGTATTGTAGTTCCCATTTCACACGAAACAAAATGATATTGAAACTGAAAGTTCATGAAAACGATTATGGAAAATTTTATTACAACCATGGTTATTACAACCATGGCTCTCTGCTTCCATTGACGAGTAGAAATACAAAAACCATCCACATACCGACTTAAGTAAGCCTTATTATTATTAGAGCAGCTGGAGCACCAGCGAAACGCAAGAAGTAACAACTCAGAGACTCATAAACTCAGAGCATAGCAGCAGAAGGCAATTTCAACAACGAAAATGGCGCAGCCTTCAGCAGCGACGCAATGGCGTTGTTGCCGGCGTCGGTGAGGTGGCCGCCGTCCCAGTTGAAGTAACGCGACGGATCCTTACACACAGAAGACTGAGTGCAGGTATCAGAAAAGTTGTCGCAGCAGGGCACAAGTGTTTCATTTATACCGAGCTTGTGTGGATTCCTGAGCACTTGCATGGCGGCCCCATAGTAATCAATCTCCCTAATGGAAACGCCACAACGGTTCTTGGCCTTCAATTTCTGAATCATCTTGTGCAGGTACTCGTTTGCAGTCTGGGCCAGGCGGTTGAATCGGGGAATGCAACCCATGGAATCGCGTGGCTCCTGCCCATACTTTTGCAGATAAACGGGCCAGCAACCGAACGGGAAGATGTTGGGAACCAGGATTTTGTGAGCGGATCCTTGCTTTATCAGTTTTGTTAGGGCATTCTCGATGGCTTCAACTACGTCGCTGATTGACCGTTCTACCTCGTTCAGCGGCAACGGCTGTTCGGGGAGGGCGAGCTGCAAGTAGAAGTCATTCATACCGATTTCGCCGACTATGAACAGCGCCTGCGCAAAATGATCAGAACAGTGCCGGGTTTTGGCACAGAATTTGGATTTGTAGGCCAGAAACCAGTCGACCTGCACATCCAGTGAGAATTCTATGAAGATGGATAGATTGCGTTCCGTGAAGTAGGATGCCGGCAACGCCGCGGCCCCGCCCACTGCGAAATTCACTCCGCTTTTGTGTTCAGTGGAGTTGTTCAGGTATGGATCCACAAATGACATCCCCCACGCCTTCGCTGCAAAAAGGAAGTCGGTGGCTCCTTCATTATACTCTCACAGAGATCAAATTTTTGAGCGTACGAGGGAGGGTTTATAAGAGAGTGCTATTATTCTATTCTTTCAGGAAGATGAGATAACAATTAAGAATTTTGGGAGGACCAAATTCATAATTATTTGATTTAATAAAAAATAAGTCAAAGGTGTTTACAAACGAATAAGTTTACTTTATTGGGACGTTGGAACTTGGAAAGCCCGTTAAGGTAGCGGCGACTTTTATTGTAGGCCACATTTACCGTTGCAAGAAAAATATTTCATTAAAACTAATAAAATTATTAATCTAAATACCTCTTTAACTTAATAAAATAGGATTACTCATTTTTAGACTAATCTAATTTTACTAACTGTTAAATATCTTTACCATCTTATTAGTTAATATTACTTATTTTTAAATTTATTCTTGGGATTTGTACAATTCCTCAATTTTGCCAATGAGTTGCATTTCCCTGACATTGCCATTCCTAAAGCTTTATACCGTTTTTGTAAGTCCCTTACTCTTATCCTTAAAAATGTTTTTTCACTATCAACACATCCTTGATAATCCTTAAACCTTAATAAAATAAAAGAAGATGAGTATTATATCTTAACCCATTAATCAAACATGTAACATGTAATTTTTAATGAAAAATAATACTAACGAACATGACATTAGCTAATGGGCCACCACATGACATTCATGCAATAATTATTAGTTCAAACCCAAATGTGGTACCCTTTGCCCTTAGGTATCAAGTAAATTATACAATTTGAGAGAAAAAGAGACACTGTAGTAGTGTTTAAATAGGACAAGTTACTAGAACCGAAATAATTGAAACATAGGCACATTCCAAGATTTCCAGAACTTAGTGCTACCTAGTAGAATGGAGCCTTGGGTTAAATAGCCTTGCCTCACCATATTTTAAGAATTGCAATAAATTGGTAAGTCAAGAAGAATCAAATTTAAAAGTTCAAAAAATCATATCTAAATTTCATTTTAAAAATAAGGTTTATTATAACAATCTTGTCTCATTAAAAATTTTAATCCTGAAAGTGATCGTTGAACCAGTGATCTATAACGTGATCAAAAGGTTGTGCGCTACACTACACTAATCAGGTTGACAAAGTGTAAGTGTGGATTATTGTAAGATCCAGAAATTCAAACTTCTTTAGACATTTAAGATATCCTATTTCAATGAATATTTTTGACTGCGAATGAGGATAAACGCAAATTATGGATCACTGACAGGATGCAAAGAATGATGTAAACAGCAAATAAAAGTTTGAGGCAGTACCCAAGAAGTCAACTATAACCCTTCCGTCGGAGAATCTGCCGGTGGGTCTGTGGAAATACGTCTCTCCGTAAGGGAGCTTCCCTACGAAATTCGAGGGCCGTGCTATCAAAGCATTGCCCGTGTCCGTGATGGAGTCGCCAAAGATGTAAATTGCACTGAAGAGGCCACCTCCTCCTCTTTCACCGTTTTCTTCATTGCTCACTGCCACTGCAACTGAGGCCGACACTGACAGTAGTACAACCAAAATAAAACACAACGGAGCGTCGTTCTTCATCATCTTCCCTACTGCAACAAGCAACGAATGAATGATCCTTGTTATTGTCGGTACCTTGTATTTCTCACGCTTCCCTACTTGTCCTTTTATATACCAAGTTCAACAGCTTGATCACTACAATCTCCTATTTATGGCGGACTAACGGGTGAGAGAGGTTTGATATATGTTGAAATGTTGAATGTTGCAGCGTAGAAGAACGTTGGGTGGAGTCATCATGGTGGGGTTTGATATATATTGAAATGTTGAACGTTGGAGTGGAGAAGAACGTTGGGTGGACTCATCATTGTATCCTTAAAAAATAGAGTCATGTTGTGAGAGAGGTCCTAAGATGGAGGTTCTCTTGGTCTATCCCCATGGTTCAGGGACGAGGGACTATGGAACACTCTGAGGTGTCCTTCAGTGGCACTCAAATGTTAAAAAACCCATCCTGGCCAGCAGCAAGACTCCCTCTTGTTGCATCCCTTTTTAAATCCTCTTCATATTATCCTCAGTTGGACAACAATATGGCCCTGATTCTGCGGTGGTCACACATATGTAGGCAGCTAGGATTTGATAGTTATGGTATGGTGCCTTGCCAAACCTTGTACCAGATTGGATAGTTACAGTGTGGTGCCTTGCCAAACCTTGTACCAGATCGTGAGGGGTTTGGGGGAGAGGTGCCCCTTGTAAATACATTGTCTCCCCTTCCACCAATGATGTTTAAGGGGTTGCTTGCGTACTTGTTTGCTAAGTCCTTGTTTCGGAGTTAGATGTTCTCCCTATGGTTTATTCTCTCTTGTTAAGAGGCTGTTGTGTTGATCACTCCCTTTCAAAGGTTGCTTGCTTGTTTAAAGGCATATTCCTGAGGTCTTCCACCCTAGATCTATTCCATCTAAGTGAATTCCTTGGCGTGGTGGACAACATTGAGGCAACATTGTTACATATGTAGTCCCTTAGCTGAGTTCTTTTTTATCAGCTTACATATTTGCTTGGAGATCTTTGTTTATTTGCAATTTTTCATATCTTCCATAGCTTTTTATATATTTTTAGGTCTTTCTTTAAGTAGCTTTTCTGAAACATTGTATTTTCTTCAGTCTTTTAAATGCCTTTGCTGGAACATCTCTTTTTATTTTCCTGTAACAGTGATGGTCCAAATTTTTTTATAGATTTGTTATCTAATCTTCTTTATGTACGTATACATGATTCCCTTGAACTGCAATGTTAAAAAATAGGGAGCTGGATCAACTTTGAACCAAATTTGAGGCAAAACTCCATAAAAGGCTAGAAGGGACCGTGAAAGTTTTGTTTTGTCTGAATGGACTGGAATGCCTTCACGGAAAGGTTGGTAGCGCGTGAGTTGTTTGCTTAAATTGGTTCTGTCGGCCGTTTATGAATGTGTTTGTCGTGGCTTGATGTGATTTGATTAAAGGTAAGAACCGTACATGCCACTGCCAGAGATTTCTAAAGCTCAATTTCAAAATTGGACACCTAACTAACTTAGCTAATTTCCCTCTCCTTGGCATTTTTCTCTCTAAAATTTTGATATAAATCATTTTTAATTTTTTCTTCGCATAGTTCGCAACAATCGTACGTCTTAGGTTGAATCCCAAGTTTCGGATAAGAAAGTTCTTGACTTTCCTATGCTCTGCCAAGTTTTCGGTTTTGCTTTTACATGTGCAAAATTTGTTTTCATTTTTACTCTTAAATGTTAAACTTGGTTTTCAACTTTTCATATCAGGTTATTTCTCGTAGAAAATACTGAATTTTGGTTTAAACTTAAACTTAAACTTCACATAACTCTGAATGTTATAAGCATAGAATCATAATGATCGTGATTCCATGAGACTTGAACGGTCAATTAGAAAAGTAATTGTAAATACTTTTAAAAATAAATCCTAATGAAAAAACTATATATATATATATTTAAAAATTCTTCTCACAAAATATTAAACTTAAATTCATAATTTTTTTAAACTTTTGAGAATATATATATTATATGATTTAAGTTTAGATGGATTTTAAATTGAGAAAATTGCATAGATATATAAGTCTCGAAATTTAGGCAATATTTGAAGCCTAATGCCCTCAAATGATCAAGTGAAGTTTCAAAACAAATCTAATTTTATTCTACTTTCCTTTTATATTTAGTTTTCCTTTGCTCTTTTGTATGGTTTAACAAAAATAAGATTGTGATTTTGTTTAAATTTTTCTTATACATTTACAAAATAGTTTTTCTTTCATGCACAAGTCTTATTTTATTGTTATGATTGTGCATTTCTTTTAAAATTTTTCTTTTTCAAGTGATTATGTTAGAAATCACATAAATTTGGTTTAAGCCAATTTTGTTTTCCTTGTTTAGTCTCTTGATTTCTCTTGTACATACAATGAAATCTATAATTTGCATGATTGTACATTTAGGTAGGGGTGTTTTGGGGGGTGGTGGGGGTGGGTGGTGTGGGTGGTGGGGGAGGTGTGGTTGTATGATTCTAAAGAAGGGCTAATAATTAAAAAATAGAAAAAATTCAAAACACATCAAATATAGTTAGGGGTGTTACTAAGAGAGGTACTACTAAGAGATTTACCCATCATCTTGACCGTGTCCATACAAAATGGGAGTTGATTAAGCAACCTCTAATCTCTTTTATTCCAATTTATGGTTTTCACAATTTGGTCAATTTTTTCCCCTATCCCTAACTACCTACCTACCTACCACAAGGGCAATGAGCTTGTATGTATGGGCTCAAATGAGATCTAATCATGAATAATTAGCTTATATATATATATATCAATTGCCTGAGATGATTTTAAAGAAGATGATGTTAACCAAACCCGACTACTAGACGAGGTAACAAAATAACTAAAAACAGAATCACTCATCCCTTCTCTATTTCTCTACCACTTACCCAATTTAGTTTTACCCTCTTGATCAAGTTTGCTCTATCTTTGTTTGTTCATGGCAAAAATGTTGTGCATCTATCATAACCACTATTAATAGGTTGTGTCAAATTGCACAATAGTAATAAGTTCCCTTTTTACATTATAAAATAACATCTCAAAATTCAACAAAAAGGCTAACCAACACTAGATCACTAGTTATGTTACCTACTACTTGTCATTTCATGGTAAAAAGAGCCTCATATTAAAAGATTCATAGACATTATATTTTACTAAATATGAAATATTTAAATGCATATGGATAATAAGGTTTCTTTAAGCTTTCAAAATCATCAATCCTTACTTCAAAATTCATAAAAAAAGGGTACCACCAGTAAAGCATATGTGATGTTGTTGCTAGTGATAAAAGCCTATAATACTATGACTTAATCATGAATTGTTTACAAACCATGGAAAACTTAAAAATGAGTTATGATAAAAAAAAAACATAAAAAATAAGTACCAAGAATCTTGGTGAGGTCATGGTGACTTGACCATGAGTCTTGATTAGGTTTTGAGAACTTTAAAAGATGTCATTCTACTACCCTTTACCTCTAACTTGATTTTTTGAAGATCATGAGTTGTGGTAAGGTCATGTTATAATATCACAACTCATGATGAGATGTTGGTCAATTAAAATAAACCCATTTTTAATATTTTTTATACCACAATTTGATCATAGATAATGGTGATGGGGAGCCTACCATAATATATCCCAAAAGGATCCATTCCATAATCTTCCTAAGCAAATCCATCTTGGAAATATTTGTTTTATTAAGATAACTCTCAAAAAATAGAGAAATAAATTAAATATGAAGATCCAAGCTCAACTCACAACTCTCATAGGGATCTTAGAGGTCACACATGTCTTCTCTCAATCCTCAAATACTCACCATGGAGCCAAAGCTTAAGACAAGACACTTATAAGAGATTATCTCAACCTTTCTCAAGTGCTTCACCTTACGTCTTACTCAAATTCTCCTATACAAGCTTTCAAGAGATCAACCTTCTATCTCAGTCATAGCCTCCTTCCTTGAGACCAACCTTCTATTGCTTATTCTCTTTTCTAGTTAACCTCTCCATTGAGACTAACCTTATACATTCTAGTTCTCCTTCTTCCTTAAGACTAATCTTTAATCTTCTACTTTGTCTCTCCATTGAGACTAAGCTTCACACTTCTAGTTAGCCTCTACATTGAACTAACCTTCTTTCTTTTTGTTAGCCTACTTAGGATCTTCAACTATCTCTTAATATATATTCACTTTGGTAGATAAGGTGGTTAACCATCATGTGGCTTTGTTGTTTGGAAGGAGACAAGTGGGTTGGAGAAGTTGGGGTCACATAGGTGTAGTAGTTAGTATCACATGAATGAAGTAGTTGGGATTGATAATTTTTGAACAACCACCACCTCAAATTCAACATTCCAACAACCATCACCCTCAAAGTCAAACAATCACTTCCTCAACCTTATCCTCTTGATGTGTGCACTATTCAATTTTATGTCATGCATCATTTATGCAAACACATTGAGGATTACACAAGGGCTAGATGATGTTCTCATCATCTCTCCCATCATTAATAGTGGCATGGTTAATGACTTTCATAAGCTAGAAGGCACCACATTCCCATGAATCAAGGCCATCACACTTAGTAGAACAATTAATATCTAATACATCAAAATCATGAGAATGAGTATCACATATTCCATTGCTACGTTTGAACCTCTTAGAAGAAATTACTTGATATTTACCTATCCTTTAGCTTTGATCTTTTACATTCCATGATTTATGAGGTATGAACTCCCCTTGATTAGTAGCATACACCATCTTGAACATCCCAACAATAATCCCCTTTAAAGTCAAAAACTACTTGCTTCAACCTTGTCCTCTTGATATATGCACTATTTAATTTCATGTCACACATCATTTACATAAGCACATTGAGAATTACACAAAGGCTAGCAGATGTCCTTGTCACATGGTTAGCTTGTGATTTCACTCAAAATGAGATTTTTGAGCTATATCTTAAAATTTAAAAGTATTTTGGTGAAGCTATTAAAAGAGCTCACTTGGAATAATATTTTAGCCTTTAAAATAATGTATCATGATCTTGATAGGAGTCATAATTATTGATTTTATCCCATGAGATGTATAATTGGATACAAATGATTTTTAGAAGAAGGGGTAGCTTGGGTTCATGGTCTTATGGAGAAAAGAATTTACATGATCGAAAGTAAAGATTCACTACGAAATGACATCTAAGACTTGGTCATGTAAATATTAAAATCTTGTAGAATATGCATTAGTTTTATCCTAATATTTTTAAGTTTGATGAAAATGAAGTACTTGATTGTGCCTCTTATATGTTTGGGAAAATGTACTATCTACCGTTTACAGGACACCATGAGATTAAGACCATAGGACAACTACAAGAAATAAGAAATGAAAATTATTTTGTTATCTCTATTGATGATTATAGTCAAATGACTTGGCTTTATGGAATGGTATTAAAGTCATAGGTGTTAGAAAAACTTAAATATTTTAAAATAAGAGTTGAAAATATAAATAATGTTAAAATAAATATTTTAAGATTTAATGTTAATAAAGAACACAATTCAAATGAATTTAAGTGGTACTGTGATAAACATGGTATAAAGAAAGAGTTCACAGTGCCATATACACCACAATAGAATGGTGTTGTAGAGAGGAAAAATAGATCAATAACTGAGATGATCAGATATATTTTAAATGATGTTCAAGTGTCAAAATAATTATGGATAGAAGTCACATATTATACTATTCATATTATTAATAGAATCTCAACTACAACTTTGAATCACATCTCCTAAATTAAGCAATGATTTAATAATATGAAATTATCAATATCACATCATCATTTATTTGGTAAAACATGTTATGTTCATGTTCCATAAGCATGCCTTATAAAGTTGGATCCCAAAGCCATTGTGGATTTGATACATGATTATTTAGTAGATCATAAAGCCTATCGATTATGGAATATAAAGGATCACAAGTTGCCAATCTCCACATCGCCCAAATGGTTCTAGGCTACATAAGTAATGTACCACTCTAACAGAGTCTAGCCACACTTGTAAAATCCATGATTTAAAAAACAGATAAAATAAGAAAGAAAATAAACTTATGCAAGAAAGAAAGAGATCTTCATATAAAATAAAATATCAAAAGCTAAATAAAATGCTTAAGAATGAATTGTTAAGTATGAGAGCTCATCCCAAGTATTTATAGAGTTTGTAAAATAATAATAGAGGTTCACTATTACCTAGACATTAACAAAGGTTCGTTAATGTAGTTTAAGCCATCCAAAACCATACCATGGACAAAGAGGCCAAACCAAGCCTAGTAGGAGGGATGTATCAATGCCCTTGCATTGATGTAGGATAGTTATCACATTCCCTTCCTATCATAGTTCTTCCACCAATTTTGGATGAAAGCTAAAACACCAAGGAATATGTCAGTAGGGTTCTAGGATGTCCAAAAGAAGTTGAAAATATTCTATGAAGCCCAAAACATGCACAAAGCCTAGAACTATAACATAGAAGGTAAAGATGAAAACCTAGGAGGCATAAACCTTCAATGTGCACACTAGAACTACAAATACATGGTGTGAAATACTTCTCAAGTTTGGGGCTTATAATGAACATAAAAAATACCACTAGATAACTCATCATTTTTCCATGACTAAGTAAACATAGTCCCATAACTTTGACCTCAAAGACAAAAAATTACAACCAAACATGTAACATGATTAACTTCTCAAGGATGAGTTTTCATTTAGTATTATTGATTGTATGGTATTATTGGTCAACCAAACAAGACTAAATACATGACTAAAAGACTTGTTCATTTACATGATAGAACAAGTCTTTTACAAAATATTGGGCAAGTATGGTATTATTGATTGACTCCAACAATGGATAAAATAACTGACTCTTTGCATGCTATGCTAGTGTTGTACAAAAATGGAACACATTATTACAAAACAAGATAAGACAAAATAAGACTAGGAGGCTTATGTAGTGCTTAGAGGTGGTGAATCTTCCATTGGTTACTTCCCTTTATCATTAGGACATTGGAATTTATAATGGTTGAGCAAGGCCTATAATTTTTCCTTCTTTCTCCTTGGGTCATGCATCATCTAGGTTTCTATGCTGATGTGTGCTAGTGTTGATACATCCCAAGGGCATGGTAGTTGTAGAAACATCTAATTTTCCTTGATGTACTAATTTGCAAACTACCATCATTCCTCCTCAAAGTCCCTAGCTTTATACCTTAGCTCATGATAGTTTTTCAATCTTTAAGCTAGGTTTGAGGCTACATATTTCTATCCCTAGTAACTAGCTTTGACCACCACTAATTCTATGTTTTCCACATGTAACTTTTGCAATGCATCCTCTTGATAGATAAACTCCCTCTCATACAGTCCATAGGTGGTCATCACTTACTTCTCCAACTTGCTTCTAGGATGACCTACTATTAACATGGCAAGGTTGGCATATTTGAGGTTACCCAACACCATGTATTCTTTCAAATATTCTATCTATAGATCCTTATTTTTAACTTCCTCTTGTTGGACCATGGCATAACTATCCAATATGACCTACCATTCAGAATTTTGTGCTGCCAAAGAGTTGATGTGGGCCTTGGCCATCTTGATTTCCTTCTCATTAATTTTCCTGTACATGCCAACTTGGTCTTAGAAGTGTTCTTTTAACTTCTCATGTTTCTTGGCCTTGTTCTATCATGCACTGATTTCAATTGCTATCTACTGGCAAATAACACATACCTCCTCCATAGAGAGAGTTCTATTTTCTTGGTCTAATTGACTCATATCTTGGTTGACCCTCACCAGTTGTTCCTTCAATTGGTGGACACCCTCTTTCAAAATTTTATTTTGCTTTTTCACTATGGTCAATCGAGCATTCTCTTTAGTGAGCTACTTATTTTCTTCTTAAATAGTAGTCAATGTCTTTTTATGTGCATTAGTTCATGCATCTGTAGTGGAGGCATTCCAAACTATCATCTTCTTTTCTTGCTTTGCAGCTACTCTCTCCTTTTCTAGCTTGGTAAGTTCCTCCATCCAAAATTGCTCTAGTTGGTCTAGTGTAATGAAATGGGCAGGATCTCGTCATTCAGCATACAAGGCAGCTAGCTCTTCTTGCAATCTTTGCACGTTAGCTTTTGCATGCTCTACCTTGACCTTAGCCATGACTAACTTCCCTTTTGTAGTGATGAGGTTTAATTGTGCCATAGTGACATTGCTAAGGATGTCAAATAGAGGGGTCATCACTTGACTTATCTATAGTAAATGATCAAGTACATCCTCATGCACTGCAGGAGTCATTAAGGTCCTGGTTAGCATTTATGCATCCTTGTCCATGCTAGATTGGTTGGGGGCACCACAAGAACATTGAATGATTCTTTGATGTGATTAGTGATCACCTCTGCTATGCTACTGTATCCTTGTGTTGTAGCACCATAACTGTGGTGCCTTCTCCAGTCTCAAAAGTGACCTAAAGGATGCAACATTCCTAGAGATTTGATGTGATCATTGGGATCCCCCTCCTCTTGACTAAATAAAAATATTTTTTTTTGGATTAACTGATATGGTGGTTTGCACAACATCATCCATAACCTAGAATAGATTAGCCTCATCCCTACTACTGAAACTAATAGTCTTAGCTATTCTTTGCAGGTGGTTCATCAATAGTCTATAATGTTATGGTAGCGATGGAAAAGCTTGTGCTTGCAAGTACTAATATAGCTCTTATTACATTTCCATTATTGGTTCTATCTCCTTTTCAACTTCTTACTCCTCACCTAAATCTTTTCTTGGTGTTGCGGTTTTGAGGAGCTTTGTAAAGGAGGCATGCTGAGCCTTTCAAAGGATATCATTGCTATATCCTAAGATTCTTGCATGCTTTAACCACATATGGAAATAGAAATGTTGGACTCCCTAATTTTGTCTCTTCAAACTACTGTTGGATTTTTATGAAATAGTATTCAGGAAGGTTAATTGAAAATTTTCCCTTTAGAATGGTGCTTCCTCTTGTTGCATAAGTTGAAATGCAATTGAGCCCTTTGGTGGGGAATAGGTGGTATGTATAGATCTTGAAGTAAGTTCTCTCTTCCAAGGTTAGCTCATGGTATGATTTATCTTCTTTGTTGTATGCCTACTTCAACCACAATCTCCATTTCAGGGTTGGATCTAGTAGATAGGTGAGCAACCTTGGCACCTTCATTGGGCAAGTTGAGAGCTTTAGCTATATCTTTGACTACGTAAGAGACATTCATCCCACAAATATTCAGAATGGTACCTTCATCCTTATTGTGCCAAAATTGATAGACTTCCCCTAAGCACCATTCACCACTGTCAGATAGGATCGACCATAATGAGGATGCTTTGAGTTATGTCTGCACTGAACAGATTAAAGTTTATTTCCATAATGACCAAGGCCACTGTGGACTTTTTTAGGATGGTAGCAAGGCAATTAGAAGGCAATGTGAGACATTGTCCTTGTTTAGGAGCTGGTAATTTTACCACCTCACCTTGGGCTGATTATGCAGGAGCAGGGCCTCTTGATGGATATTGAATGATTGGGCCTCCTATTTAGCATATTTTGCTTGTTCTCAACAAGGGTTCACCATGAGCAACTCTTTTTGGAACCATGTGAAATCAAATGAAAACCAAGTGTTACCAAGGTCATGTTTATTATACTTAATCAATTCATACCTTACTCATAACCTTAATTCAATAAGCACATAGTGCATATGATTGTAGGGTTAGGAAGATTTTCAAGAAAAATCCCCTAAAAGGTGTCTATCTCTTCGATGGCCCACTGCAACTAGTTCCTTTTTCATTATATGTGGCTCAAAATAATGGTTTTAGGCTAGAGGGTTGGAAAAATTGGACGTCTGGTGTTATCATTAATGATTTTTCATTCTAAGTGCTATGGTTCTTAACATTATTACCCTTAGAATACCTTTTAGGCCATAGAAAATTTTAACAAATTGGCACAAAGTCTACATGCATGCATCCCCCCATGACTAAGTTGATCACTATGGGTTTAGATGGATTTAATCAGTACAAAAATCAAAGTGTTAAAGAGCTAGATATTGCAAGTGGAAGATGGAGGCATAGCGCTCTAAGTCACGAGAAAAAATTGCAACAAATCCTCTAACAAAAAATGAGAGAAATGAAGTTCATGGTGCGTAGGAGGTACTATATATATATGTTTGTAGACCCAAAATTAAGTACATGACATCAAGGACACGATATCAGGTTGAACCCGACATCAAGGACGTGACATTGGGTTGAGCTCAACATTGAGTACATGATGTTGAGGTCCAAGAATTTCAATTTTTGGGGTGCAAAAGGACATGAAAACTGAAGCTTTGGGTTGGATTAGAAGGTGGAAAGTTAAATTTTTGTAGTTTTGGTAAGTGGAAGAATTAATTGGAGGTGCTGAAAGAGGATAAGGTGAAGTCATCAATGGTAAATGAGCGAGAATGAGTAAGAAAAAGGCATTGAAAGCTTAATTATGGGATAGAGTATGTTCATGATAAGGGAAATAATAAAATATAGTAATTTAAGTGCATGGAAGGTGAAAAATGATGTGGTTATGTGAAAAAAGTACAAATCACAAAATTTACACAAGTGGATCCTCCCCAAAGCAGGCTCTATCCTATGATGCCCTTGCATAACCACACCTAAAATGTTCATAGGCACTAGAGGATTTTAATGCAATGCATACTTGTAAAACAAAAAACACATGTCAAAACCATTGAATTGAGATCATTACTCCATGTTACACAAAACCACAAGTTATGAACATTCTGACAATGAGATGGAATGGAGCAAAGAAGGGATCATAGAAATCAGGACATGAGATGTCGTACCATGATCATAATCAAACCTTGTATGTTATTAATTGTTAGATAACCATGTGTTCTTCCTTCCAAGATTCAAACCAAACCATCCTCATTGACATCACATTATTTCATCCCATTGACAAATAACCATAAGACTATCAAAGTTGTAAGGAGTAACATCACTTGGTGTTTTGTCTAAGGGAGGAGCATTATGATGGCACAAGTATTTCCTTTTGATTTTTTTGAGAAGTCATCAACCTTTAGGCATGGATGTATGTATTTCTAGTGGAACCCACAGAAGTTTATTTAGTGCCGGTCAAAGTTGCACTTGCTCCCATTTTTTATTAGATCTACAAGGATATGGTTACAACCTCATCAACATGATAGAACATACAGAAGTAGCCAAAGAGAATCCAAAAATTTCCTTGATGTTACAACCTTTACATTCCATCTTGGTTCTACACTCTTCCATTTAGACATAATGATTATAAAGTTATTTAGAGTTTGGATGATGAAAAAGATTATCATTACGACCAAAGTAAACACATCTTATTAATGGAATGGCTAAATGAATGTTGCAGTCTCAATGTCTGAATAATCAATCCCTTATGGCTCGATAACATAAATAAAAAACCTCGCCTCGATGGTCAACATGATTAATAGAGAGATTACATAAAAGGAAAATTAATGCCAAAAATATAAAAAGTAGAAAGGATAGGAAAATGATAAAAAATTGTAAAAAAAAAAAGATAAAAAGCACTTAAAATCTTGAAGATTAGAATGGGGGTAGCCCCCACAACTAAAAATTTGGTTGTGGCTAGGATTAATAAGTGGATGAAAAGGATCCATGCATGTATGAAATGTGGGAACTCATTCATGCCCTAGCCATCGAGTATCTATTGGTGGTGTGATGGTTGGGTAGAAAAATTATTGGTCACACACCTAATTGTTATATGTTTGGTGAGTTAGGATATGAGGTGTGTTAATATTATGGATTATTGACCCATGATTACAACCTTGAGCATGCAATGCTATGCATGGATTTGTTTGTTTCCCCACATTTGTAGATTTTTTGGTTGGATGTGGGATTTGAGAATGGATAGACGGTGACCCTTGTGTATGGTCAGAGGACGTTGGTTTGGATGAGGAAGGTGGTGCATCAAGTTGGCCTTGTGCTGGCTTAGATGATGTAGTGGGTTCATGCATGGGTTGCTTTGGCTTACAACCCTTCCTCCAAAAAGGATGCTTTTGGAATTGTGGTTGGGACCCACTAATGTTAGTGTGTCTTTGCACATTTGTAGCACAAGTGGCACTCATTTGTTAATATTGGAATGTTAACCCTTCTTGTGTCCTTGCTGGTGGCATATAAGGAGGTGGATTATGAGAATATCGAGGATGAGTTGGATGGAAAGAAGTGCAAGGTGGTGATCCTTTAAGGGATGTCATGTATTGATGGTACTCAAGAGAGTGGTAGTGGTGATTTGAAGTGGAGGATGTAGAACTAGTCAGAGAAATAGAGTGTTGAACATAATAGCTATGCATTTTTGATGAATAAGGTTGATGTGGTGGTGGCCTTCCCCATGACTATGGTTGTTGCCACTATGGTTGAGGACCATGTTGACACTGGTGGTACGTCCCCCTAGGATGGCATGATCAATTGTGGGACTATCTATAATTATCTTGTGGGAGAGGAACTCTCCTAGGCATGTGCTTTTGCAAAAACATTAGATTTAAGGCTCTTGCCCAATACGCTTGTAGATGAAATAGTGTGGGGCATTGGCCCTTTGGGTGGTCATATATGCATAAGTCACATCCACCATCTTTGTTTGTGGTGGAGTCTTTTGCTTGACTTTTATCAATCACTTTTCTTGTCTACCGAAAAGTGTTCCTGATTGTTTCTTGGTTCTATGTCCTTTGTTGATTGTGATCACCTAGCTTGTGTTGCATAATCTTCTCCATGACTGTTTCAACAAGATTTGTTAAGTTTTTGTTTATCCATTTAGACAGCCTATTGAATTTTACTTCTAAATCATTAATAGATTCATCTATCAACAAAGTTTGTTGCAGAATCACCATAACAAAGGTGGCTTCATTTTCATTACCATAAATTTAGACCTCCTTCGATTGAAGAGTTGCATCCCATTGATGTTTCTTGACATTCTACCACTTGCAAATTTCTTCTTCTTTTTTGTCCATACACTCTATTATCTCTTTGATCTGATGGGCTTGAAGCTTGTATAATTGCCTTGGGGCATACATCCCAATGGTTTCCCTTGTTTCATTGCAAATCCCATCTATGATGTGGTACAATTGCTCTTCCTTAGAGAAATCATGGCCTAGGCATCAATTCAATAAGACATAATATCTATCTAAGGCCATGTCCAAGGGTTCATGTTGTTCTTGTTTCCACTCTTGGATTTGTCTCTTTAGGTAGGACACTCTCTTATAGGTTTGGTATTTATCATTGAAAAGTTATAACATTGGTGACCATAATTGGATTGAGTTTGGTTTCAATGATCGATACCACAGTTTGGCTCTATTGATTAGTGTCCTAGGAAAGAGCTTAAGCTTTTTCCATTTACTTTCTAGGTTGTAGAACACACATGCATCATGGAAGGCTTGTAAATAATGTTGCAAATTTGAATCATAGCCTCCTACAAACTTAGAAATATTCTTCATGTCTAGTTTAGGTAAATGAATTTGTTTGTGATGCTTGCAAAATATCTTAATGGCCTCTATGATATGCATTAGGCTCTTAGTAACCATCAAGGATTCATTGTTATAAAATAGATTGTGAGGGAATTTCCTATCTAAATGGTGTTCTATTTGACTCTTCCCATGGGTTTGATTCTAATTTTTAGTTCGACCCTTTAATGGAGCTCTATCTCTAAACGTATTTTCATCTTTATTAGAACTAGACATTGAAGGAAAAGAGGAAGATGAGGAATTGGAATAGTTTCCATGGCTTCTATGATGTTCCCTAGGGTTCCTTAATTTGTTATTTCTAGTTTTCAAGGAGGTCTTAGGCCTTGAGGCCTCCCTTGGTTCAAGACTTATGTCATCTCCTCTAAGATTATCTACCATAGGTGAATGTAGTCTTTGAGTGTCATCAGGGTCATCATGATCATAAGAAACCTCTGCATAAGGTTGATCACTCCAATCTTCTTCATCGTATATCTCGTTATTTCTCCAATGAATGTATTCACCATATAGTGCATAGTCACTTCCATGTGAGAGAGACATTGTTTTTGATTTATGGTGTGTGTGAATCAATAGCTTCTAAAAGATATATCATTAATTCCTTTATAGTTATCTTGTATAATATAACTAATCTAGATAAATAGCACCATCCTTGGCAATGATACCAATGATGAGCACTGAGGTACCCCTATGCTCAACCATACAAATTACAAGTGTTCATGTGTAGACTAGTCTAATTCCATGGATGAGACTCGTTGTGGCATCTAGATTGAAATGCTTCAATTGCAGTTTGCTATCTTCCCACTTGGGTTAGTGGTAGCTTTGTCAGATACAATTTAGCCCAAAGTAAGGCATATGATGTTTCCTAATTCTATGCTACTCCTGGTGATGAAAAGAAATAAATTGATTAACTAATGAATAATGAAAAATAAAATCTAAATTAGCCTATGACAATGGTTTCCTCTCTTAACTATCTGTACATGTCTTGAACTTCATGGAGTTACTTCTGGGTTACCAAGCGTATGTCACTGATTGTGCCAAATGATACACCTCTAGATTATCAAGTATTTCCACTTAAATGCTCATGATTAAGGTGTAGAAATTCTGCTTAATAATAGGAAAAATAAATGACAATAAATGGAAATTTTTAGCTAAAAAAACCATTGAATAATTAAAATAATAATATTAAGCTAAGTGGATGTTGCAATGATGGAAGTAATCTTGATCTTTATTGCTAGTCATGTAACATGTCCAAGGATGTCACACTTGAACAAAGGTGTCATACAATTACAAACATCATACTATAGGCATGCATTGGGAATAATAGAAAGAAAAGAAACTAAAAGAAAATATTTCTAAGATGTGAAAAATACTATTTCATCTAGAAGCCCAAGTGGAATATTTATAGGTAAGGTCTAGATGAGGCGATGTTGGGTATCCGATGTTGCTTATTAGCCTCGATGTTAGGTACATAATGTCAAGACTCTAACATCATGTATATGATGTTGGGGCCCATCAAATTACATTTGATCAACTATATTACAACATAAACCATCTCAATGACAAGTACTAGTGAATGGTAGCTAAGAATAGAAGTTTGTTAATGTACTTTCTAGATAAGGAAAGAAACTAAGGACCTTGGTGTAGACATTTGAAATATTTATATTTATATCTTAAGGTTCATTACCCTAGCTTAGAGCTATAAGTTCTATATGTTCATTAACTCCTACTCTCATAGAAGAACTTATTTCTATTTCTTATCATCTTCTTGACATTTCTCATGATTTTTCCTTTCTTATATGAGCTTGTGCTAGCCAACTTCCAACTTGACCATTACTTAATGTAGTCTTTCTTCTAGCTTAGTGTATGACCTATAAAAATTTGAATCACATATAAATACCTTCTTCTCTCTACTTGCACATCCTCTTCTATCTTCTTAAGTCTCCTCTTGAGGACTATGATAGTTGCTTTGTGATGAAGGATGTACATGTTTTTCAACTAGTCCATCTTTTCTTATCACATTGGTTCACTGTAATTTGTTACAGTTTGGCATGTAAGATGTTGAATTTTTTCTTCATATTGCACCTCTCTCTTATTACTTGTTCATTTAGTAGATCTACAAGTCTATGTAGTCTACGTACCTCAATGTCCTAGGTTTTCTACTCAATCAAATTGAATTTTTGAATCTCATCAATATTCCTTGGTAGTCTTGTCTACCAACTTCTATTGCAAGTTTTAGTGTTTCTTTTTATATGAAGGTACTTAACCCAAAATTAGACCATGATTTAACTTTTGTTTTCAATTTTGGGCCATGATTTAACGTTCATCTTTCAATTTTCATACTTGTTGAAAAAGGAAGAGAAGCTATTTCTATTTCTCCTAACTCATTTTATACCATTCATGGGTCTAATGATTTAACATTAAAATCTTCCTCTCCAAATCATATTTTATAAATATTACTTCTTCACACATTTTTCCTAGCACCTAGTCATAGGTTAATCAATGGATACCTAAAGGACTTCTATTTTATGTTCAAAACTGTAGATGCTATGTATTCATCTTTGAAAAGAGAAAAAACTCCTTGAAGAAACATGAACATGAGACTAAATAGGAGAATTTTGATGGACCATGGTTGAATTATCCAACAAGGGAGGAATGCAAAGAGATATTTCCTTATAAGCTCACCATCCATGATGGCTTTCATCACGTATAGAAAGTTGCTACTAACATCTTGTGATATATTAATATGAATTTTGGTATCTTTTCCCTCACCTGAAATTTCCATAATGGCTTCAAAACCATCACCAAGAATATATTCTTGCCTGTACCTAATGCTAAAACTAGGTGGTAGGAAGATGGATCCATTAGAATGCCACACCTCTATATTATATGAAGCTTAAACTATGGAAGATGCTCTTGTTTGACATATGTGAAGCTAGTTTGAAGGTTAAATGCATGATGCCTTAATGGAAGGAATCTTAGCCTTTCAATTGGGTATTATTCCAACAACCTCTAGATGTTGTCTTGAAGCACCATAATAAAATTATTTTGTTTCATCATTCCTATAGATATGGAATAATTTTCCACATGATTGAGTATGTTGTGATGAGCGAATGAAGGTACCCCTATGCTCAACCTTATGAATCACAAAGCATTCATGCATGATCTAGTCAAATTTTGTGGACTCTATGTCTTCTAGTACACTAGTTTTCTAGGAAGTGAACTTTGCCCTAATAGTTATTCATTGTCTTCCAAATTACACTTGTGATGCACAAGTCTTCTAGAAAGTGTAATCAAGAGATATGATTTTTATTTTTTTATGCTTAATGTTCATGGTGGCTTAAAATAGAGAAGTGAAGTAATTTAATAGATAATTTATTTTAACTAATTAACTAATCTCTAACTAGTCCTAACATAAGCATCCAATCCCACTTTCCATACACATCCTAAACCCACATATCCACTACTAAAATTACCAAGTGATATGCTACTGGATGAACCAAGAAAATACGTTGCTAGGATTACCAAGAGAATACATGTTTACACTCGAAGTAGTCATAGTTATGTATTTAATCTATTTATCTTAATTGATCAACTAATCAATTAAAGTCTAATTTAGCTTAATTAATTGCTTAATTAATGGAAAAAATGAATGCATAAATAAATCATTAACATAATCCAAGTGCTGTAAGGTTTGATCAAAAGGCTCATTTCTATTACCATTCACACTAATGTGTTTAGGCACAATAGTGCTCAAATCAAGATCCATACACTTTCTGACTCTTGCTGCAGGCACTTAGAGAAATATTCTAACTCTCAAATGATTAAACTACAACAACTCTACTACAACTATGACTTGACTTTATAAACATGATTTGTGAGCACATATTTATAAAATTTATTGTGGAGCTACATTGATGGGGTCCCATAGATGCAATAAACGCGACATTGACGTGGCCCTATCGATGGGGCAATACCACATACCTGTCAATGAGGCCACATCAATAGGGGTCCATTGATGCGACATAATGAGAATTCATCATACCTCCATAACTAAATGAAAACTCATTCTTAAGTTCATTTATAAAATTGTAAAGGTATGGGATTATTGATTGACTCTTAACATAACAAACTAAGTTGACGAAATTGAGTGTACAAACCAATAATATTACAAACATTTGTGGTGTTCATGACACAAAATTGAACCACCATGACATGACAGTTGAAAAATAGACAACACATCCTTTGATGGCATGAAGATAGTTGAGAACATTAGATAGTCCTAGGTGCTAGAGGCTCTTGAGGTTCTGAAGGACGTTTGCAAACCTTGAGCATGTGTAGTGGTTGAGGTAGCTGTGGCTATCCTATTGTAGGTGCTACCTTTGGTGGAAGATGAAAGGAATCCAGTAATGCCTTCTTATTTTTCTCCTTGCCCTAGGGATCATTCATAATCCACATAGCATCTCTAATGTGGCCCAAATTGGGGATATCCTAGGGACAAGGAATTACAAGAAAAAAATCTTTAACACTGACAAACTAGGCAACAAATTGTTTGTGTTTAACATTAAGTGCTTTAACTACATTTTGTAGCTCTTGGTAGTCATTCAGTTTTTTGCTAGGTTCTGAATAGCAGATCTTTGATTAGTGTATTTGTGCTTGAGAATCTCATGTTTAGTGGTTACCATTGTAAGATTCTACTTAGTGTCCTTGTGGTACTTGAACTTAACCTCATATAATAAGTACAAGCTAGTCACCTGCTTCTCTAGTTTTAACTGCACCCATCTAGTAGTCAACATAGCTAGATTTTCATATCAAAGATTGGCAAGCTTCATGTATTCCATCATCTCCTCAATCTGTAATTGCTTGATGTGGATTATAGGCATCTATCCCATCAATGATAAGTTTCCAAACTTCTCTTCCTTGCTATAGTTGCTGGAGGGTCTCATTCAATTTTGCCTTCACAAATTAGATGTGCTTTTCATTAACTTCTTTCTATAGATAAACCTAGTCTCTGTAGTTGATGAGTTGTCATTTGGGCGATCGCGATATCGCATACACGATATCGTGGACTGTCTCCTCATCTATAAATAAGAGGTAGACAGATCATTAGGAAATTAGTAAGTTAGTCTTTTCATTCTTAGTTTAAGTGTTTTCATTTCTTTCTCTCAATCCTTTTCCTCCTAGTGTATGCTCGCAGTGTGGTGAATGTAATTGTACAACATCCTTTATTCGAGTGTGACGTACTTGGACATGCACATGACCAGAAATAAAGATCAAGATTACTTCATCATTGCAGCATTCACTTAGTTTAATCATTTAATTAATTGTTATTTACTACTTTCCTAGTTAATCTCTCTCTCACCCTTAAACTCATGTTAAACATGGAATGAGTACGACTTGATTAAGAGCATTTAAGTGTGACTACTTGGTAACCCAATAGTGTACCTAGGATCTACACTCGGTAATCCCAGTGGTAGTCATGCACAAAGTCCAATATGTGTATGGATAATCAAGGAATGGATGCTCATTGCACTTAGGCTAACTAGATTCCTTCTTACCCTTTCCCTCTTAGCTTAGTTAATATTATCTTCTACATCCTTTAGGAGTAGCATTAGATTAGAAACACATCATACACCTCACTCTGGACTAAACCATACGTAACAAAGATAATACTAGTCCAAGTGGGAAGATAGAAAACTACGACCTAAGGCTAACTATCTAGATGCCACAACTAGTCTATCTACGGAGTTTGACCGGATCACGTGTGTAATGCTCGTATTCATATGGTTGAGTGTAGGGGTACCTTGCCACTCATCATTGGCACCATTGCCGGGGACGGCGCTTGTTATCTAGATTAGTTATATCATACAAGGTTGCTGTAAAGGACATAATGATATATCTTTTAGAAAGAAATAATTATAAAAAGTCACACATAAATTCACACATAATTTCATAACCATGCCTCTCCTACAAGACTATAATAATGCCACACCTAGTGAGGAAGTTCATTGGAGAACCAACGAACTATATGATGATGAAGATTGGAGTACACAACCTGAAGTGGGAGTTTCTTATAAACATAAACAAAAACAACGTCATCCCAATGCATGAAAGTATAACTTACAAGATGAAGATGAACCCACACTAATCACTACAAGCCTAACGCAAATACAAGAGGCTGTTTGAATCTCTTGTAGGCATCATAAAGAGAGCCATCTACCCAGGATTGATTTAAACAATTTTCCTAATTTTTTAGGAGGCTATGACTTAGATCTACATCAACATTTACAAGCCTTCTAAGATGTCTACATGTGGAACAACATTGATAATGGTTAGAAAAAAATCAAGCTCTTTCTTATGACACTCGTTGGCCAAGAAAAAGTATGGTATAGATCATTAAAACCAAATTCAATACGATGTTGGTCAACAATGGTAGAAGTATTTAACGAAAAATATCAAACCTGCACAAGAGTGTCAACCTTGAGGAAACAAATCCAAGGATGGAAACAAGCATAACATGAACCCTTGGACATGGCCTTAGAAAGATATTATGCACTATTAAACAACTATCCAGGCCATGGATTTTCTGAGGAAAGGCTAATGTACCATATCATTGATGGGCTTTGTAATGCAAGAAGAGAAACCCTAGGGATGTATGCCCAAGGTCAATTATATGAATTATGAACCCATCAAATCCAAGAGCTTATTAAGTAGGTAGCAAAAGAAGAGGGAGAAATGGCTAGATGGGAGAGTGTTGAAAAACATTAACGGGACCAAAATCTCAACTTAACAAAGGTCCATGATCATAAAAAGGAGAAATCAACCTATCACAAGGGGAAAGAATCAACTTTGCCAATACAAAAATCACTAGAAGAAGTCGAGGCAAAGATCAATGAGATGTTGGAATGGACGTATCAAAAGTGTGGAGAATTTATCAATATTATTGGAGATAGAGTTTTGAAAACCCAAGAAGCAAGACAAAACATTACACAATCGAAAAGAAGGGATAATAAAAATAAGAGCTCAACTGCCAATCATGCGTATGAATGCAACATATGCTTGTACAATCACCCCAAGGGCCAATGCCCAATATTGTTACATTTATATGAGCATTGGAGAAACACGTTACATCTAGAGTTCATACAGAGATACTATGTTTGATCATAGTGGTAACAATCCCAGTCATGGGGGAAATCACCTTTAAACTGGAGACACCCTTCATATCATCCGAATCCAAATGCTTATCTAGTTCAACATATTGTTTCTCCAACTGGGTCAACATACTGTATCTCACCATATTACCATTCTTCTCAATACTATCAGCCCATGTATTCAACACAACCATTACCTTGTGTACCTTACACTGCTCCTCAATTTCAACATTCTCATTTTTCCCTCCTTCTACATTGCCACCAACTGTTCCTAAGGTGTCTGCACTACAACAACAACCACCGAATGTTACTTGTGCTAATATTGCCAACAGCAGTGAACAACCTCAGCAACATCGAAGGCATCCCTTCTTTAGAAGTGATCTTCGGAAGGGACAACACAATTCTGAGGCCATTGCATCCTCCAACTCAGCACAAGTCCAACCCTGTGGTGCACCCTTATCTTTGAACCCAATACCTCATGTAACTCCATCAAGGCCACCAATTAATACTCCAACAATTGTACAGCCTAATGAACAACATTCCAATCCTTGCATACCATCTTATGGTCACAAACATCATAGCGGGTCAACTCGTTATCCAGGAACTACATCGTATAAATTGCCCCACTATGCTTCTTACAATCAAGTGTGTGAACCCCGATGGGGTAAGTATGATCAAGTTCCAATATTTTCAACATGCAAAGATTCTAATCTTCCATTTATTAATCCTCACCATGCTCAACCATTTAGTTATGGGGGACATTCCCCATTTTAATAACAAGTAGGATTAATAAATATTTTTCATTTTCTTTAATTTTTCAATTTTTGTTTTCCAGTTTTTCATTTTTCAATTTCTTGTTTTATCTTTTTTATCTTTTTATCCTTTTACATTTTTTATAAGTAATCTTGTCTATGAATAAAACACTCATGTGGATTGTTGGTTGATGTGTGTTCTATGTTATCGAGTCTCAAACGATCAATTATTTGGACAGTGAGCCCATTACACCCACTCATCCATTCTACAAATAAGAGGTTCTATTCAAGGGTACAGTGATATTCTTGACATTTTTAAAAACTTAAAAAAATTAATTTTGTGTTCATTATACCCAGAATGAAGAAGGATGGACCAAGAGGGATTGATTAGGATGTGACATTAAGGGGACTTGTGGATTCTCTTTGGTAACATCTGTGGGAGTTATCATGCAACGTGGTTGTACTAAGATCCTTATAGATTTAATGAAAATGGGTGTAAGAGTAATCAAAAGGGCACTCAAAAATCCAATGCTATTCTAGGGGATCCCACTGGAAAGACATGCACCCATTCCTGAAGGTTGGTGGCTTCCCTGGATTCAATATTCAAAAAAAAAAAAGAAAGAAAAAGAAAAAAAAAAAGAGGAAGTGCCACAAAACAAAAATCACTCCTCCCTTGAACAAAACACCAAGTGATCGTATGCCTTGTTGTTATGGTACTCTCATAGTTGCTCATCATGGGATGAAACAATGCAATGTCATTGATTAAAGGAATGGACTTGGTTCTGATCTTGGAACAACGGGTTAATGACACCTTAATCATGCTTTACACGCAGGATTCATGGTGCCCTGGGTTAGTTACCTCATGTCCCAATCTCTACAATCCCTTCTATATTTCATCTCATCTCACTGTTCATGTAATTCTAGCTCATGTCATGTGTAACATAGAATTTATACCTCATTCCAGTGATATTTACATGTGTTTTTTTTTTTGGAATTAGTGTGGATTACATTTAACCCTTCTAGTGCCCATGGACACTTTAAGTATGGTTACACAAGGGCATTATAGGTTGGAACCTACTTTGGGGAGGACCCACTTATGTAATGTTTTGTAATATTTACTTATGAAATAGCTCACACACACAACAGATCTCAGGAAACGCAGCATCTTTCCAAGTGCAATTAGAAACTGGTGAAGGGGCCACTGTGGTGGTCATGCAACACCATGGTGCCATGGGAACCATAGATGTGGTTGTAGACCACATCAAAGAATCATTCAATGTACCTGTTGTGCCACCGATAGATCTCACAGAAGCACAGGATGCTCAAATTTTGGCCGGAAGCTCAATGACTCCTGCGGAACATGAGGATGCGCTTGATCGATTGCTACAAATAGGATAAGTAATGATGTCTTTGTTTGACATCCCTCAGGATGTTATAGCAATTAAATTAGACCTCATTTCCATAAAGGGAAAGCTAGTCTTAATAGAAGTGAGGGCTGAGCATGTTGAAGCTGAAGTGCAGAAATTACAAGAGCAGCTCATGGCCCTACAAGCAGCACAGTGGGACCCTCTACAATTTGTTCCCATAGACCAGCTAGATAATTTTAGAACTGAGCAACTAACCAAGTTAATCATGGAGAATAAAAGTTGGCTGATGAAAAAGAGAAGGCTGTTTAGGATGCCTCTGTAGCACAGGTGGAAACTCATGCACATCTCAAAGCATTCAATGCCTTACAGGAAGAAAATAAATAGCTCGTTGCTGACAACCTTTGGTTGAATACTATAAAAAAGCAAAAAAATGTTCTCAATGAACACTTTCATCAATTGCAAGAACAATTCATCTAGGTCAACCAAGACATAATTTCTTTAGCTAGGGAGAATAGAACCCTCTCAATGGAGGAGGTACGCACAATCCACCAAAAGATAGCCATTGAAATAAGTGCGTGGTAAAATGAAGCTAAACGGCATGAAAAGCTGAAGGAGCAATTCTGAGATCAGGTGGGGATGTACAAATAGATCCTTGAGAAGGAGATCCATATAGCCAAGGCCCACATCAATGCTATCAGTGCTCAACACATTGACTGGCGAGCCATATTGGACACATATGCTTTTGCCCACAAAGCGAAAGTTAAGAACCAGGACTTGTAGATTTAGGATCTGATAGAATACATGGAGTTAACAAACTTGCGGTATGCCAACCTTTCCATGTCAATAGTAGGGTGCTCGAGGATAAAGCTCAAGTAGCAAGTAGCAACCACCTATGTTAAATACGAAGTAGAATTTGCAGAATGCAAGAAGTTATTGGAAAAGTTGGAGATCGCAAATTCTGAACTTGAGGTGGTGAAAGCAAGCTACTAAGGCCAAAAGGTGTGATAGCAGATTTGGCTTGATGGCTAGCAGATTTCCAAGAATGCAAAGATAAAGCTAGAGCCTACAAAGAGGAACAACAGGTGTTTGTGGCTTGGTATGTCAAGGCCAATCAAATGTTTTCGCAACTACCCTATCTGTGGAAAGTGCTGACTCCGTCAAACATAGGAACATTAGCATGAACGGCCCAAGACCATTGGACTGAAGAGGACAAGCTCTAGGCCATACTTCAATGCCATCAAGTCTCAAAGCCTGGAGCACAAGATAAGGGGAAGGCACCAATGGAGGAGCCACCACCACCAAGAACTACATGATTTTCACAAATTTTGTAGTTGTAGCACATTCTTTGTGTTGTGTATTTGTTTTGTTCCCATTCCACACTGCGGCATAATTACATTTTTACCATCCAATAATCCCATATGTTTCCACTATGTAATCACTATAACTCGAGGACAAGTTTTCATTCAGTTGTGGGGGTATGATGAGTCGTCATTTGGGCGACCATGATATCGTGTACGTGATATCATGGTCACGATATCGTAGCCCAACCGTGAGATCGCATATGCGATATGGCGGCCTGTCTCCTCATCTATAAATAAGAGGTAGAACGATCATTAGGAAATTAGTAAGTTAGTCTTTTCATTTTTAGTTTAAGTGTTTTCATTTCTTTCTCTCAACCCTTTTCCTCCTAGTGTATGCCCACGGTGTGGTAAATGTAATTGTATGACATCCTTTATTCGAGTGTGATGTACTTGGACATGCACATGACCAGAAATAAAGATCAGGATTACTTCATCATTGCAGGATTCACTTAGTTTAATCATTTAATTAATTGTTATTTACTACTTTCCTAGTTAATCTGTCTCTCACCCTTAAACTCATGTTAAACGTGGAATGAGTACAACTTGATTACGAGCATTTAAGTGTGACTACTATACTGACTGAAATCGTTGGTGTAAGGCTAGAAGGGAAAAGAACACACTGAAAGATCATCAAACAGGCACAGCTGACCCTGCCTTCACATGAGGGCAAGCTAGAAAAAAAATGAAGGTAGAGTGCCATAGAAAATGAATCATGTGACACATGTTTGATGGACAGCTGTATGTGAGTTGGACACACCAAGGCAAGCTATGTTTTAGACCAAATGCACTGTATCTTACAGTGTGTGTTAGCTTACTCAAGCTAACTTATGCTCATAGAAGCACATACAATTTTGGAGTGTCAGAGCTTGATGAGCTCACAAATGATGAACATTTACAATGAAAATGATAATGTACAACAAGATGGATCAGCTCTGGCTCATTTGAAACTTGTTGATCCTTGACTTAACTACTGCAGGATGTCAATTTGAGTGGTTTCGTCATTTTTTGAGGCATCTCTGTTTCACCAGGACTTCCAGCGTGAGTTGATTTTGTCTTGGTGTGAGTTTGGCATGCTTTCCACCGAGCGTGATTAGTTCTCATGCTACACTCATGCTGCTAGCGTGACCTCAGCGTGAGTGAGCCAAAAATGACATATTTCACACCAATTTTTGATTTTTGAAGCCTGGTTCTTAACTATAGGAATTTCCTAACTATGGTTGACCTTAAGAGTGATCTAAAAATCAAAAATTAAGCTTGATGTGCCTTGATTTAAGCCACTCTTGGTAGCTCACGCTGGACTCATGCTACCAACATGAGTGCAGCATGACCACAGCGTGAGCTATAAAAACTTGCAATTTTGGACTTGAAATCTAGAATTCTGGAGTCTGGAACTTTCATTTGTCAACAATGAACCTTGAGGATGACTTGCACTTTGGAAGTCAAATCATTTCAAATCAGTTTTGAGGTTTTCAGAGTTGGGCACACTGTATTGACGCTGCCAGTGTGACCTCAGTGTGACCACAGGATGAGTGAGAAAATTTGTGTCTTTTGACCCAAAATTTGAATTCCTGAATGCTGAAAACTTAAATTGGACATAATAGTGATCCTTGAGAATGACTTGAACCCTCATATTGAACCACCTTTCACTCATTTTGAGGCTTTGGAGTTTCTCACGCTAAGGGAAAGCTAGCTTGATAGTGTGAGCAAGCTAGCTTGAGCAAGCTGAGCATGAGTTCCATGCCTTAGTTAAATGTTTGCTTCCCAAAAGCTAAAAAGGCTCTAGGTTATTTTCATTTCAAAGTGTTAGGCTAAAATTAGTGGTTTTTCATTGGCCCCACTTTGTTGACATCTGGTGGAATCCACCCAAGGGGCATTGACAAAGAAGTGTAAAACACCATGAACAACCAAGTACCAAGAATTATCCATTGGTCCCTGGCTGGACATCATCACATCTTGTTCAAAAGTACATGGGACTAGGGAAGTACAGTTCAAGATGTAAGGGAATTGGTTGTAACTGGGGAAATCAAGAGTTGATTAAGGGTTATAATTGCTGATGGAATTGTGAGATAAGAATTCTCTCACATGAACAAGCCATATTTTCGGTCCTTGTCAGTAGCCAGTTTTCAGCAGACTCAGAACCAAGACATAGGAATTGTGTTCTTTGGAGAAATGGGATTCTCACAGAGTGTTTACACAAGCGCATTGTAAATAGCCAAAGCCACGCGATGATGTGCAACATGATCGTTTGAGACATGAGTGCAACTATTTTTCTAAGATAATTGCCTTCCCACCTAGGGCTTGTATGAGAAGAGCCAATGGTCTTTGGTTTATGATGCCCATGGGGTCATGAAGACCTTTTCCGTGAATTTTGCTCTTTGATCTTTTTACCATTTTTCTTTTTTTTCTTGTTTGTTTCTTCTTTTCTTTTTGTTTTTGCTTCTTTTCTTTTGGTTCCTTTTGGAAGAGCTTGCTTTCAGTGCCATACTCATGCTCATGCTTTTGCATTTGTATCATGTACCATGCATTGTGTTTTGCATTGCAACTGCTTAGAGAATCGAAGTGTGCAACAGTGTATTAAAAGCTTCAGAGTGAGTAGAATGTATTAAGGGGGCGTAACTAAATATGACAAGGGGAACATGATGGAGAATAGGGAATGTACTTATGAACAGATTGATTAACCTAGTTGCATGCGTTAGGAAGAATGTGATACCTCATCGTCATGATGAAGTGCATCTATGCGCGAACAGCTCAGGCATGTCATCCTGCAAACACAACTCCAATAAGACAAGAAAACCATAAATGAACCAGTTAACTAAGCACTTTAGACTTGAAAAAAACCAAGGAGATGAGCCACCATGTGTGATTTCAAAGCAGATAGGGTCATGAACAACATCAAATTTGTTTGGGTCCGTGGGACAAATTATGCAGTAGGTCATTGTGGAACACATATGGCCAATTGCAGCAATGTATCTTTTCAAGTATTTCTTGGTTATCGATGATGTTGCTATTTTATAGTCTTAGCAGATTATTGCTGGTTAGTTTCATGTCATACCCTTTGGACGGTGCTAGTTTAGTATCATAGTAGATGGTGTAGTGCTAGTTTATAGTTGTAGCGGACTATGAAGGGGAAAAATAGTTTATAGTCTTAGTGGACTCTGGATGCTAGTTTTACGTCATGGTGGACAAATGTTGCATTTTAGTGCCATACCAGATAGAGTTCTATGGTGTCAATTTATTGTCATGACTCCAAGACATTCTGTGGTGCCAGTTTCAAGTCATAGCCCCAGGACCATTCTAAGGTATTAGTTTTAAGTCGTGATGCCAGGATCATTGCGTACCTTACTTTGATCATACATAGTACCATTTCAGGTATAGGTGATTTATAGGATTAGCGAATTCATTTCTGTCTATGTCAACGAGTTTGAATGCTCCATTATTGTATGCCTTGGTGACCAAGTAAGGCCCTTCCCAATTAGCTAAGAATTTATCTGGATGTTCACGGATTGCCTTCAGGACTAGGTCTCCTTCCTTAATTGGGCATTTATGAAAATCATGTTTATGTTGTTGCTGTTGTTGTTTCTGGTACCACTCGATCTAATCAAGCATTTGCACAGGCTCCTCCTCCACTGAGTCAAGGTCAGTAATGCATAGTTCATTGCTTTGGCTTTCATCAAGGAGGCCTGAGAGAGCTATCTACAATGAGGGAACCTGTAAATCTAAAGGTAAAATGGCTTTAGATCCATATACAATAATATATGGAGTTTTACCTATAGATGTTTGATGTATCGTTCTGTATGTCCATAATGCGTAGACTAGTTGTTTGTGCCATCACCTCTTTCTTTGATTTAACATCTTTTTGAGCACCATGATCATAGTTTTGTTTGTATCCTTCACTTGACCATTATTCTGTGGGTAGTAAGGTGACGGAGAATGCATGTTTAATACCCAGGCTTTCATAGAAGATTTTAGTATCTGCACTACTGAACTGTGGTCCATTGTCAGTAACAATGGTCATTGGAATACCAAAACGGTCCACGATGTTTTCTATTATGAAAATGCAAACATGTTTAGAAGTGGTCTTCCTAAGGGGAATAACTTCTACCCATTTTGTGAAGTATTCAGTTGCAGTGATAATGAAGCTATGTTGTGCAAAGGATGATGGCATTATCGGTCTAATTAAGTCTAATCCATATCTTTAGAATGGCCATGTGATTTGTGTTCTATGCAATTCGTTAGGTGGTACATGTATTAGGTTACCATGCCTTTGAAAAATGTCACATGTCTTGACCTTGGAGAAGCAATCGTACTCCATGTGTGGCCAATAGTAGCCCAAGAGCCTAATCTTTATTGCCATTGCTTTGGATGATATGTGCCCTCCACAAAGTTCTTCGTGGACTTGTTCTACAATTGTTTGATCGTCAATGCTACTGATGCATATTAGCAGAATTCCTTCATAGGATTTGCAACACAAGGTGTCTCCTATTAATGCATATTGCTGAGAGTGTTTTCGCACTGCGTCCTTTTGAGCATTTGTCAAATATTGTGGAGGTTCACCTCGTAGAAGGTACTCTTTTATGTCATCATACCATTCTATTGCATGTGTTGTGCTAATAGATGCTATAGCCATTTCATCGAGAGCATCGATTATAGGTTTGGGATAATTTGTTATGGAGCTGGGCAACGCATGAAACATTTCAGGTGTCATGTTTAGGGCTAGTGTACCAAGTGCATCGGCAATGGTGTTTTCGCTTCTAGGGACATGCTGTATATTCACTTCTACTAATTGCCTTAGCAGATGTTTGGTCAAATCACAATATGGTTGCAAAATGAGAGCTTTGCATGCGTAAATTTCTGTGACTTGATTAATGACTAACTATGAATCGCCTCGAACTACAAGATGTATGATTCCTGAAGTCAATGCTGCTTGAAGACCCCTAAGAAGACCTTCGTATTCTACCACATTATTAGTATAGGGAAATTTTAATCGGTAGGTGAATGTTTGGATTTCTTTGAAGGGGTATGTTAAGATGGCCGCAACACTTCCTCCTCGAGAAGTTGAAGCTCCATCAAAATAAAGGATCACCTCGTAGTTATTGGGCATGATTTCTATACCATTAAAATTCTCATTGGGGAATTTAGGGTTAATCATTGCTTGATCATTCATTGGTGAGATAGCTAAATATGTGACTATTGCTTGGCCTTTTGTGGAGGATTGAGCAACATAGTGTAAGTCAAACTCGGCGATCATTGCTTTCCACCTAGCTATCCTACTCGACTCATAAATGTTGTTAGTGATGGTGCGAAGTACATTATTCTTGAAAATGATGTAAGCTTGATTGTGGAAGAGATAATGCCACCATTTCTTCAAGGAGAAGACAAGGGAAAGGCATAATTTTTCTATGTCGTTGTATCATTATTCATAGGCAATTAAAGTGTGGCTTAAGTAATATATAGGGATCTTGACTCCATCTTTACGTTTTTGACAAAGCATTGATGCAATGAAAGAATCAGAAGTTGCAAGGTAGATGTAGAAGGGTTTATCGCTCTGAGGGGGATAAACTGTCAATAGTTGAGCCAACTCTTGCTTTATGTTCTCAAACACTTCTTGGCATTGTTGAGTCCATTGGAAATGCACATTTTTTCAGAGTAAGTTTTGCATGGGTCTCAATTTTATCTGTCAGCCTTTCAATAAAGCATCTAATGAATTGTAGTCTACCTTGGAGACCACATAGTTTAGTAAGGTTTTTCAGTGGTTACATGTTAGTTATTTCCTTAACCTTATCAAGGTCCACAGATATCCTTATTCCAGAGACTACGAAGCTAAGAATTTTGTCCATTTTAACACCAAATACACACTTCTTTGGATTGAGTCTAAGGTCATATTTGAGACAATGTTTAAGCACTAGGTTTAGATCTTTTGCATGTTGTTCGGTTGTTTTATATTTAACAGCGATATCATCAATGTAATCATTGAGCAAATTGATCATGTAATCACTAAATATATATGTCATCGCTTGTTGATATGTAGCTCCTTCATTTTTAAGGCCAAATGGCATCATCGTATAACAGAATGTGCCCCAAGGTATCATAAAAGTTGTTCTGAGTTGATGTTCCAGATTGATTCTTATTTGGTTATATCCTTAAAATCCATCCATAAAGGATAATAGTGCATTCCCAACAATTGTGTCAATAATTTGATCGATGCTAGGTAGTGGGAAGTCATCCTTTATAGTGGTTGTGTTGAGATCACGGAAGTAAATGCATATGCGTATACTACCATTCTTCTTAGAAACTACTACAATGTTTGATACCCAGTCAGAATAGTCAATAGCCCAAATGAAACCTACTTGGTAGAGCTTTGTGATTTTAGCACGGATTGCCAAAGCCACCTCACGTCTAACCATTCATGCCTTTTGCTTCACTAGTTTGATTTTTTCATCGAGAATGATGTTTTGTTGGATGATTCGGGGGTCTAATCCTAGCATGTTGGTATATGACCATGCAAATGTTTTTATATTGTCTTTCAGTACTTGAGTGATGTCACTGACAAGTTGTGAGTCTAGTAGGGCACTTAATTTCAATGATCTAGCCTCATCATTAAATGTAGTAATGGGGATTTCAACAAGAGGATCTTCAATGATATTATCGGCTTCTAGATCTAAAATCCTAGTCACATTTTTAGGCCAATCTGATGTTTCCTAAGTGGAAGCTATTAGGTTAGTATAACTGGATGGGTCTAGATCCAAGGATTCTAAATTGATGGCTCTTTTTACCTCCCTGTGTGGTCCACTAATAGATAATGTTGAAAAGATATTCTTGGCGGCCATGTGTTCACTCTTGCCAATTTAAACCAGGAGTGAAGTAAGTGACATTCCCTTAATGAGGGAGTTACTAAATGCAAATGAGCATGGGGTAATCAAACTATGTACTAACAAAATTTTGGGATGTAGTGGTAGTTATGGCAGTTTTAGGCCGTACCAAGCCAATAATATTCATATCAATTTGCCATTTTGGACAAGTGTATGCAGTATTGCTGATTTCTAAATTTTGTATGAACAATGAGTTTGTGGGGTTTCAAAGATTTAGGGATTTTCATGTGCATCATTATGTATTTCTATATGTTTGCCTATATATATATATATTCTTTATCTTGTGTTGATTTTAAATTTTCCTCCCCTCCTTTATGTAATAATGAAATTTTTTTATTTTGGCTTCATCTCCAGAGGTTGGAATAATGAGGAAAATAGAGATGACATAAATGAAAACGAAATTTAAACATGGTAAATTTAAATAAGTAAAATAAAATAAGAGAAAATAAAATAGACTAAATTAAATTGGGAATGAATATTAGGGGTTTAAAAAAGGGGGTTTTGAGGTAAAGGGGCATCATTTGCGGTAGCGTGAGTTCCTAGAAGTTTGGACTGTAGCGTGAGCATTAGCATCAGCATCAGCATGAGCTACGACATGAGCTACAATGTGAGTTACAGTGTGAGCTATAGGGCAGCCATGAAGGGCAAAGGGAAAGCAAGCCAAGTCAAAGGGAAGAGGCAAGCAAATCTGGCATTCATGGAGAAGAGTGAAGAGCTACTCCAGTGTCTCCCCCAAGCTAATATTCCATCATGGGATGGAGCTCTACATAGGTAGATTTGTCTCCTCTCATTTTTCTATTCAACATTTTATGTACGCCATTAGCAAGTGCAGCGTGAGCTCTCATGACCACTATATTTTGATGAATTTTTGGTGCGATTTCAATTTTTTTGCTGCATTTGCTACATTTTCTCTTCACATTTTGGGGCATCAGGATTTATACTTGGATTCATGACTTGCTATTTTTTTCTGTTCTTGTCTTTGGGGTGCCATCATGAGTAATATGGGGTGTGAGTGCCCAAGGAAGTGTAAGGCGTGAGTGCAAGTTAGATTTCTTTGCATTTTATATGGGGTGAGCATGTTGTGAGTGCTAGGGATATCCTGGGTAGCATGAGCCTTTTCTAGGGTAGCGTGAGCTACGTTGACGGGGGGTCTATTTTTTCCTCTTTTTTTGAGGTAGCATGAGCTTCGTTGTAGGGGATTCTTGGTTTTCTAGCAGCATGACCTCTCTAGGGCAGCATGACTACCAGAGGAACGCTCAACGTGAGTGCTGACCAAGGTTAGTTTCTAGCGTGAATGCCAGGTCTTCCTTGGCAGCACCAATTTTTGTGCAGCATGACTACCAAGGCTTCTTTGGTAGTGCCAATTTTGTGCAGCATGACTGGCAAGGAATCCTAGGTAGCGTGAGCTACAGGCAGTGTGATTAAGCCAAGCAAACCCTAACATGAGTGCCTGGGAGACAGGCACAACGTGGGTCACTGGAAGCTGCAACGTGAGTGCCTATAACAGGCACACAACGTGAGTTACTGGGAGAACTACAATGTGAGTGCCTGGAATAGGCCTAGTGTGAGTCACTAAAAGCTACAGCGTAAGTGCCTGGAACAGGCACATAGTGTGAGTTACTGGAAAGACTGCAGCATGAGTGCTGGGAACAGGCCCAGCGTGAGTCACTGGAAGCTGTAGTGTGAGTACCCAGGGGAGTGTAGGGTGAGTAAAATCGTGAAGATGTGGATTGTTTGTTGAGATGTTTATTATTTGCCGATTTTTATATCTACATAGTTTATTGTTCTCTTGGGCAAGATAATTTAAATATGTTTCTATGTTTTTCCAAGTGTATGTTGAATCTGTGAATGTTCATGTTTTCACACTTGTGTATTTATTTTATGTTGCCTACAATAAACCATCGTGTGAGAGATTTCAATGTACCTCGACGAGCGTTAACTACACTAAATAAATATTAGTGTCTTTGTCTCATGGGGTCTAGCTATGTATTTAAATTTTGTTTATGTTTTTTTTTTGGGTTTATGCAAATTTTCCCTATTGTTAGCACTTAGATTCTTTACTTACCTAATGTTTTGGCTATATGCAGGGGACTTAAACCTTCTCTTCTTGTGGTTGAGCTCATTGGTGTACTTGCTTGGTTAGGCCCCTTTGGACCAGACATACCTCCTTATGACATGCACATTGGGCCTCATGTGATATGGTTCCATCTTGGTGTTGGTTCATTTTTGTCATTCATCTTGCAAAATTTTAGTGTGGTTATATTGTCTCAGTTAAATGAACAGTTGGCTCGTGATATCATTGAGACAATGTTGCCTAGGTCTACACAAGACATGGTTGCCTTCATTACTAACATAGATGATAGAAATTTTAATGTTGAGGGAGGTCTTGCTGAAGGTCCTAGATCTACTCATCCCTTGACTCATGTATGGGAACTACCTACTTGTTGTCATTATAACAATAGCAACACACTTTTCCTAGCCTTCCATGTGTACACTCTATTCCAGAACCCACCTGGGATGGTGTATAGAGTGGACAAGTATGCTCTTTTGTGCTCTGCTTAACTTTTGATTCTTTTAAAATTATATGATTATCTATGCATAAATATCCTTTTTCTATGTAGGCCTCGATTTGATGAGAATGGGATGCATGATGATGACGGTGGGCTTGCCTTAGTGCACACATCATTGGAGGCATTCATGGTGGGCCCCATTCTTCGTGCTACGGTACTGGACCAGAAAAAAGTGGCTATTGTTGACTACCATAGGTAATTCTCAAGAGCTTTTGAACATTTTCAAGCTTATGGTTGGTTGCATGAGGATTGGTCCTCTAAAGGGCCAATTTTTCCTCAAAGCATTGATCTTGCACCTAATGTGCCTACGCCATTTACTAATGGTAAGTGATCACATCTTAGACTTCATTTTATCTTTTTTTGCATAATCATGTACTATGTTTTTTTTAACTTCTCGCTCTATGTTTTTTTTAGCAGCCATCTCCTCTGATGAAGTTACCATTACAATAGGGCATACTAAGGCCACCCTTTTTTATGAAATATGGGGAGGTAGAGCAGTCATAACAATGGTTGAAGATGATAGCTCCTGAGTTGATCATCAGCTACCTTACCCAGGCAGGTCTAATGGACTTGTTCATTGCTTTGACTCCTAATGTTCCGGCGGCCAAGATGATCACAATTGTTGATTCTTTCAGTGATGATGCTTCCCATTTTACTACATGGGTTAAAGGAGTTAAGGTATCTTTCCACCTGACCACTGATTTCCTTTTTGATCTTTTTGGCATGCCCATGAATGGTGCTAGGGTGGCCATAGATAAAGCAACTAAAGAAGGTCAAGTCATAAAAGAGCTTGAAGAGTGGTTAGGCATGTCACAGGGTCCTAAAGGTTTTGCTATGCAAGATGACACCTGATCAATGGAGATGAACTTCTTGTACCCTCTCTTTTGGGCATGGGCATTTCCTAAATCTCTCTCTTAAGGAAGAAACCTTGGGATCAAGTCTGCTTGTGTCATACGTGCAGTGCTAGAGACAGGAATGCATTATAACTGGGCGTAGTTTCTTGGATCTGGCTTTCATGGAGAGATTGTCAGATTACATTCAAACATCAATGCCAAATCCCATTTCACATTTTCTTTCTTTGCAGGGTACTTACATAGGTTTGCTGAGTTTCTATTAGTTTATGATGACAACTGTTATATATTGAGGGATCGTTTGTAGTTTTCTCGTCCCTAGATTCATCATTTGTTTAGCACCACTAGATCTTATGACCCACCCGAAGGCATCAATGAATAAATATTTGTTACTATTGGTGGTGTAACTAGTTGTTCCCATCATTCCTGTGATAGCTTGGGATTGGAACCATCTATACTGCACATGTTTGTTAAAGGGGCTGAACGGCTAATCGTGAGACTGTCGGGAGGTCAAAGGCGAAGGTGAAGAGGAATGAATGCCCAAGGGAGACTGCTCTAGAGGTGAGACCACCAAGAGTGAAGAAGATCGTCTTTGTACTACTAGTGGAGGGTAAGTATTTTATTTTATTGTTATATATTTATTTTTTTTATGTTCTTTTGGTTTATATGTTATTACACATACATATATGTTATGTCATACTAACTCTAGGATTCTAGTGTTATTTAGAGGAAAGTCCTAAAAGGGAGAGAGAGGTCTTGGCTCCGATGGTTGAACTAGAAGTGGTTGTCATAGGGCCAGAGGAAGAAGAAAAAAAAGGGGAAGAAGTAATCGAGGAACCTCCTACCCTACAAGAGGAAGATGTGACAAGCATCATGGGGATGAAGCTTGCAAAGGATTTGGATGCACTTAGGCATTCAAGTGATGAAAGAGGTGTCTTTGATAGATCTTTGACACTTGGTGATCTGCCAAAGCTGACCAGGAAAGGGATGTTTGGTATGTTCCTTTTAGCTCTATCCATGTTTTGTATCCTTTAATTTTCATGATTTTTTTTATTATCTTGATTCTCCTTAGCATTAGAGGTAGATGCTGAGATTTCTAAGGCACATACATCCCAAGTAGAGGTATCAGGATCATAGGTTCCAATTGAGATGACCTCCCCTGCTTGTCCCACATTAGCTGACCAACTAAGGCCATGGCCTGAGATGCCTAGTAAAATGGACTTTGTCACAGGCATCGTTTATGATGTGGTCACTCATCTACAACAAGCTCACCCAGAACTAGGTATGTGTATATTACGTATTATGCTAAGTATATGGATTTATTGCATTTCTTTGTGTTCATTTTTTTATTATAGCTGCTTTGTGTGTGCGGTGCTTACACCTACAGGAACCAAGCTCTAGTGGGATCCTTCTAAGGCAACTCATATTGATGCCCTCCCCGAATTGCCAGGGAATATTGAGCAAGTCCCTAGAAATGTGTGCAATGTAGTTTTTGATTGTGTTGTACAGAATGCTAAGTCGCTTTGGACTTGTAGGTGTTCATTTGAGTATCTATGAGATGAGGTGCACTCATTGAAGGAAGTATTAGCAAAGGAGAGAGAGAAGAAAAGGGATCTCTAATCCCATTATGATTTTGCTGCTACTAGGCTATTTGGTGATAGCACCTGGTGCACATCTGAAATCAGTTATGTGCATTACTGGATAGTTTTGAATAGCAAAGTGTAGGCGACACAGGATTTAGTGGAACAAAGGGCATCACAAGCATCAGTAACGCACGATTAGAAATCCTTTGCTTCTAAAGTATGGAAGTGGGGCTAGGAACAAAAGGATCACAAGCATCAGTACAAGAAATGGTTAAAGGAGGAGTCAGTTAAACATCGCCAAATGGAGATGTTCATTGATGGGCTTGGCTTGCATCCTGCTTACGATAGGTTTTCTGAGTGCACTGAGGTGGAAGGATGTCCTGAGAGAACCATCACTACTGCCTCCGGGGAGGCTTCGATAGGCATGTTCTCTCTTGAGCGTCCTACTTGGACTTTGGTGGATAAGGGTAAAACCTTGGTTGGTGTTGATCTTGGCCTAGAGGAGGATTGGGCAAATGTGCCTGAGGAGGAGATTCTACGACGTTTGGAGGCCATTTTAAGGCCTTCCTCACTTGTGAGTGTTTTATTATGGTACTTACTTTTGTATGGTTTTATTGTTCTCATTGTTAGTGTTACTATTTTTCTTGGTTTTGCATTCATGAGTTGCTTTATTCGTTCTTACCTATTTTTTTTGTTTTTTTGGCTCTATTATAGGGACATGTTGATGATTGAGCTAGCCCCAGTGGAGCGAGAGCAGATGATGAAGAGGATCTTGGGGACTAGCCCCCTTCATGAGTTCACTGTTAATTGGGCTTTAGCTATTAAATGTTTTGGAATTTTGAATGTTTAATGGAAATGTATGATGGAAAAATGTAATAATATGGATCTAATCATGGCATAATGTGTTGGAATTCTATTACCATATTGATGTATCATTTTTTTTTATTTTATATGTGTTTTCTCTTTTTTATTTGTTTTTCTGAAGTACGATCATGAACATATGCATATAGCTAAATGGAAAATGAGGGAAAAAAATGTAAATTGAATATTTGTAAAAGAGGAAAGTAATGAGAAGGCATGAATTGAAATTGTAACATGTAACTTGTAAATGAACATTTAACGTAGCGTAACAAGATTTTTATGGATTTGTACATGCTGAGATCTGCTTTAAAGCCATTTTGGCCTGTGCACACCAGTTTAAAGTCATGATGGACTATCACATTCATGTTAAAGGAAGAGAGTTTACTAGTTTTAGGCCATAGTCGGCCGAAAGTAATAATAGTTTTAGGGAGCTTTAAAATGAATCGACCATTTCTGACCATGGCTAGTTTAACGTCATTGCAGATGTTTGCTAGAAGTTTAACATTGTACCAGATGGTTGGTAGTTTAACATCATTTCAGATGCTTGGGGGTAGTTCGCCCTAACCATTGAGTTGCCTTTTAATCCTTCATAGTTTGATGTGAGGGGTAGGGCATGTAGGCATGATTTTATACTCACCTTCCCCTTCACTAGTGATGTCAAAGGGTAATTCTGACCAAGAGACATTAGTGGGAATGGCTCCTATGTTTGTGTTGTCAGGTGCTTCTTCAATTTTAGTAGGATCATGAGTTAACGTTGGGTTCATGTCTTGAAGTATACTCATGGTTCATTGTTTAGCCTTAGAAAACTCAATTTCTGACCCTTGATCCATCCTGAGTGTGAGGAAGTAAGTGATGCTATCATATCCCCATATATGATGATCTCACCACCCTCGTAAGGTAGGTGGACCTCTTAATGGATTAGTGAGAATATGGCTCCAAGTTGAGCTAGCCAAGGACATCCTAAAATTAGATTGAACCTCGGCATTTCGTCAACCACTACGAATTCAGCTGATGTGGGGAACTGGTCCCCTGCTATGAAGTCCAAGGTAACCATACCTTTCATCATGACATGGGAACCACTGAAGGATTTTAAGAAAGAAGTTGTTGTGGGTTGTATTTGCTCTGTAAGCCCTAGTTTCTCAATGACAGGAAAGGGTATTACATTCATTGCTGCACCGTCATCGACATGCATCCTACATATCTTGAAATGGTTAACTTGTATCATTATAAACATAGAGGCTGTAGTAACCTCCTCCATTTTCTCATCCTGCTTGATGTCATTAGCACAAAACTCTAGGGATGTGGTCCTCGACTCTTGGGGTTGTGGGAATAGTACCGCATAAATAGATGGCTCATCTGCAGGAAGGTCCTCACTAATAGGGATTGAAGTCAACATACGAACGAGTGCTTCCTGATGTATAGTTGAGGTCATTACTAGATCATACAGGCTTAAGGAAGTATTCTTTTGTTTCAAAGCCTGTGTGAATTGAGTCAATGCACTTGCTAGATCTTTATCATTTGTAACACCTTTATCTACGGAGACTTGGTCCATTTGACCCAGCATTCGTATCTCTCATAGAGGGATTTTTGCGTTGGCAACTAGGGATGTTGAGTTTGGGACCCTAGGACTACCAATACTCGTATCTTTGTGACTTGTGCTAGGCTCACTGATGGACAGACTCATAGGAACAACATTTAATGGTATGGGCTTTGGTGGTCTCACCTCATGTTCATGATGTTCCTTCTCTAGGCGCTCTCTTGTGAGCCTGTTAGCAAGGCGCTCTCGTAAGGGTTGAAGGGGAACAGTAGAGGATTGCACATCAAGGTGTTTTGGTACATGGATGACAAAGGGAGTGGGCCAGGTTTCTAATGGTGTGGTTGTCGCTCCAATTGAAGGAGGTACATGAATGATGAATGGTTTTTGTGGTGCAAGGAACGTGTGTATGATGAAAGGAGTTCGAGGAGGTGTTGAGGTATGTATATCTTCAGAGGGCTTGTGGATTACAAAAGGTTTTCACGGGACATCCTATCCATTCTCCACATGGATAGTATTAATCACATATGATGCATCATTAGTATTGAGAGGGTCTTTGTAAACTACCATGGGTTGTTTTTGGGGCGTTATTGGATTCACCTCATCAAATACTATTTCACCCCTGTCAATCATGCATTGTATATCCTACTTTAAGGTGAAACAATATTCAGTTCCATGTCCACACCATTGGTGATATTCGCAGATCCTATCCATCCTAAAGCCTCTTGGAATGAGAGGCTCATTAGCTTTTGCTAAAGATGGCTTCTTAGCCAATTCACCAAATCGATCATGTGTTTGAGACGCTGCAGGAGACATTTGTTTATGTTTGATTAAATCAGCCTTTAGAAGTTGATCTAACAAATGTGAAGGCTTCATAGGCAAGGGTGTATACTAGGCAAGATCCTTTCATTTGAATGTACTAGTGTGACCCATGTTGGCGTTTTTATTTGAGGAAGATTCGGGTGCAGGCATGGGTGTGGTCCTTTCATGGCCGATTGGAGCAGCAGGTTGTTTTTCTTTCTATCTTGGATTATTAGGTTGTGTTGTCTCCACCACCGCCACTACTATCATTTTGGATTTATCCTTATCTTTCCTCATATGTTGGGTAAGTTACTTANATTTATCCTTATCTTTCCTCATATGTTGGGTAAGTTACTTATTTGCACTGCCTCTTCTATGTTCTTAATTTGCACAAATGCTTGGCTCAAAGTACGAGCACTCAAATAATAAAGCTTTGATTTAATAAATTCATTCACAACTACTTTAAGGATGGTAAGCAGATATGTTTCAGGGATGGGCTCGTGAAGTTCATTGAGGGCTACACTCCACCTTTGGATAAATTTTTGCACTAGTTCTAATGGCATCTATTTAATCTGAATCAAGCTATCTAGTGTAGCTTAAAGCTTTAGATTATATTTAAAATGGGTAACGAACTAATGTAACAAATCTTCTAGGAAGGATATGGAGTTACAAGGTAAAGCTCGATACCAATCTAGAGCCTTTCCCATTAGAGACATAGCAAATACATGTAGAATTGCATGAGGCCAGGCTTGGAGCAATAGACACTCTAGATGAAACATTACTAGATGGAAATTTGGATCTCCCTCTCCATTCTACTTGGTTAGTTGAGGTAATGAGATTCCCTTTGGCAAGGTTAATGGTGGGACTGAAGGGTGGATTGGGTCATCTTGATAGAAGTCCAGCACCTTGAGTTCCTCCTCACTTAATGAGTGCATCATTTTTTTGTGTCTGGCCATTCTTGGATGGTAGGCAGACTAGTGGGTTGAATGGATTGTGATTGGTAGTAATTCGATTGTTGTATTACTTGTGGAAAGGGGGACTGTTGGATCATTGACTATGGTGGAGCAACATTTAGAGATGAGACTACAAGGTGTGGTATGCTGTAGTGACTAGACTAGTGTTGCTAAATAGTTGGTGGAACCCACTACCCTACCACGGGTTGTGAGGTGATGTCCTAAATGTGTTGGGTTGAAGTAATCAATGGTGCTCCATGAGCTTGCACTTGTGGTATGTAATGGGCAGACGTGGAAGTTGGTATGATAGATGGCATCCCAATCACCTGACGTCAGAAGATTGATCCTGCATTAGTTTGAGAAAGGAGTTATCGGGATTGCCCTGGTAGGGGTATGATGGGGATTGATGCATCAGGTTGAATGTTGAGCATGGGGAAGGTTGGAATGGAAATGGGTACTTCCTATAGAGAAACTGGTGCTCAAGTGTTTGTGGATGAAGGAGGAATCACAGTTTCTTCCAGAAAAGGTTAGAATAATGAGTTTTTATGGGCCTGAGGACTGATAGTATGGTATGAGTCCCCATGCTTAGATTGGGCTGCAAAGTCATCTTCCTCCTCTCCACTCTATAGGAGGTGGCTATAAATATTGACTCCTTGCCATAAGAAGCTGAGATATAAGTCAGTGATGATGTTCAAATAGGGGTTTTATATTAAATGCCAAAGGAATGAACTCACAGCCTCCTTTGTGAATTAGTTCATAGTTTCGTTTCACTTCTCTCTCTACATGATCGATAGGTAGGTTAGCTTGAATCTTCACACAGATGAAGTTATATTGTTCTGGTGTGAGAATTGCATAAGTAGGGTCTTTTCCCTATAGCCTAAGTGACTGGCAAGTCAGGCCTTGGGAGTTTATCTATTTAATAATAGTTATGGGTTCCGTTGTAGTCACAGGGTTTGAGGTTTCAACCCCAAAGTCAGAGATTGGTCATGTCACTGTGTTGAATTGGGAGGATTCCATAGTGAGAGTGAACAAACTAGGCTAGAAGAGCTGAGCATGTGTAAGCTAGATGATTAACCTATCATGATTAATTGGCAGTGTGAGTGATTGACAACGTGAGCAAGATGACAGCATGAGCAAGCTGACAGCGTGAGCAAGTTGACAGAAAGCATGAGTGATTGACAGTGTGACTGATAGCATCATAGACAGCGAGCTGACAGTATGAGAAAGCTGATAGCATGAGCAAGACAACATGATAGAAAATGAGCTAATAGCATGAGCAAGCTGACAGATAGCATGAGTGACTGATAGCATGAGCAAGCTGACAACATTAGTAACTAGGCTTACTGTGGGTAAGCCAAGCTGAGCGTGTGTAAGGTACGTTGATGTTTTGACAGATGGTACATAAGTAAGGATCCTCCTTCTAGCGCCAATTTACTATACTAACTGAAATTGTCAGTGTAAGGCTAGAAGGGAAAAAAAAAACACTGAAAGATTGTCAGACGGGCATAGCTGACCCTACCTTTGCGTGAGGGAAACTTGGAAAAGAAAACGAAGGTAGAGTGCCTTGGATGGTCTGCATGAAAATTGACCAAGGACTTCCCTGAACGTAAGCTATGGCTCATGCTGTGGTTATCCTAACTGATGTTCAAAATGTAATAGTAACACACAAAATGAAAATAGATCGGATATAGAATAGTATTACAAAAAAAAATGTAAACTGAATGTAAAAAAGAGTAAAAAATATAATAGAAAGGAAAATGAACTGTATTATATTACTTAGAATGAATGTGCACTGGTTAAAGCATAGCTGCAAGTGTAGATGGCAACTCAAGCACCAAGCCCCAGGGTGATGTGCTTGCAGGTGCTTAGATGCTAAGAGTCAGGTGTGTCCAAGCATCCAAAAGTTGGTAGTTGGTGTTTCCTAAGCCATCAACCTTCAAAATTGCCAATCCTATTTATGTGAATTGGTAGGGTATTTATAAGGTTTGGCTAGGCTTGGATGCAGAATTCATGGATGGAATCAATGGCTGAGAGATGAGAGGAAAATAGATCGTGTGACACGTGTTCGATGGACAGCTGTGTGTGAGTTGGACACACGCGAGAAAGCTACATTTTTGACTGGATGCACTGTATCTTACAGTGTGTGTTAGCTTATTCAAGCTAGCTTATGCTCATGGAAGCACATACAATTTTGGAGTGTAATAGCTTGATGAGCTCACAAATGATGAACATTTACAATGAAAATGATAATGTACAACAAGATGGATCAGCTCTGACTCGCTTGAAACTTGTCAATAATTGACTTAACTGCTGCAGGATGTCAATTTGAGTGGTTTTGTGGCCGTTTGAGGCATCTTTATTTCACTAGGAATTCCAGCGTGAGTTGATTTTGTCTTGGCATGTTCTTAGCATGAGTTTGGTGTGCTTTCGACTAAGCGTGATCAGTACTCACGCTACCAGCGTGACCTCAGCGTGAGTGAGCCAAAAATGACATATTTCACACCAAATTTTGATTTTTGAATCCTGGTTCTTAACTTCAACAATTGCCTAACTGTGGTTGACCTTAAGAGTGATCTAAAAATCAAAAATTGAGCTTGATGTGTCTTGATTTAAGCCACTGTTGGTAGCTCACGTTGCCAGAATGAGTGTAGCGTGACCATAGCGTGGGCTTTAAACTTGCAATTTTGGACCTGAAATCTAGAATTTTGGAGGCTATAACTTGTATTTGTTGACAATGGACCCTGAGGATGACTTGCACCTTGGAAGTCAAATCATTTCAACTCAGTTTTAAGATTTTCAGATTTGGTCATGTTGTACTCACACTGCCAGTGTGACCACAGCGTGAGTGAGAAAATTGGTGCCTTTTGACCTAAAATTTAAATTCCTGAATGCTGAAACTTGAACTAGACATAATAGTGACCCTTGAGAATGACTTTCACCCTTATATTGAACCATGTTTGACTCAGTTTTGAGGCTTTGGAGTTGCTCACGCTGAGGGCAAGCTAGGTTGACAGCGTGAGCAAGCTAAGCATGAGTTCCATGCCTTAGTCAAATTCTTGCTTTCCAAAAGCTAAAAAGGCTCAAGGTTATTTTTATTTCGAAGTGTTAGGTCGAAATTAGTGGTTTCTCAACTACTTGGTAACCTAGTAGTGTACCTAGGATCTACACTTGGTAATCCTAGTGGTAGTCATACACAAAGTCCAAGATGTGTACGGATAATCAAGGAATGGATGCTCATCACACTTAGGCTAGCTAGATTCCTTCTCACCTTTTTCCTCTTAGATTAGTTAATATTATCTTATATTGCCTTTAGGAGTAGCATTAGATTAGAAACACATCATACACCTCACTCTGGACTACACTATACTTGACAAAGATAGTACTAGGCCAGGTGGGAAGACAACGAATTACAACCTAAGGCTAACTGTCTAGATGCCACAACTAGTCCGTCTGTGGAGTTCAACCAGATCACACATGTAATGCTCATATTCATATAGTTGAGTGTAGGGGTACCTCGCCACTTAGTAGTAATCCTTCACTCTCTTAAATTTGAGAACCTCTAATTTTTGCGTAGCTACCTCTATTGCAATCTTTTGGAGAAGGGCATGGACCTCCTCCATGAAGAGGTTTCTATTTTTGGCTACTAATCTCTTTAGCTTTGTGTTCACTTTAGCTAGTTTCTACTACTATTGATGGATAAAGGTGAACTATTATTTATGCTCATCAACATCTCATAGGCAATGGTTCTCTATAGTCATTTACATATTCTCTTGGTAGGTCATATCCAAGGCCTTTTGAATTTTGTGCTGGGTACCCTCTACAAAGGATCGATAGAACATTTCCATCTCCATTACACCTTCAACCCCTTTTAGTCTAGTGTGATGTTGTTCAAGAGCTTCATCTCTTGTTAATGTTGGATTGAGAAATGTAGGGTTGGCAATCTAGGCTCTTAATTCAACAACCTCAATAGGCAAGCATTCCTTTAGCTACTTGACTATTTCAAGTTCCCCTTCTAAGATAATATTTTTCCCCTTTCCTCTAGTAGCTGTGAGTGGATTGTAGTAACACTATCTAGAAGATCAAACATATCTGAAAGTGGTTATCCAATCCCTGCTAGTTAGTCCACTTATGGTCCCTATAGACGTATGCACATCCTTGATATAGTAACATCTGGTATAGACATTGCAAGTGCATTGGGAATTTTAGAACTTTTGTTAACAACCACCTCTACTGCTATTTCATACCCTTGGTGCTACATCACTAGTACTATTATCCCCTTACCCTTCTCCAAGCTCATCGAGATGGTCATGGCATTCCCAAAAATCTCTCGAAGCGGATGCTATCCTACAAGAGATATTGTTACCTCTATGTCACTAGGATTTAACCTCGTAGACAACTATATTTGTTGGGTTGAGTAAATAGAATCACCTCCTTCCATCAGGTTGACTATTTGGGCCATCTCATTTAGGTGACTCATCATTGGTCGTACATAGATGGCTTTCGACTACTCATGCCTACTCATTGCCCTTGTTTACTTAAGAGACATTCTCAGTACTTGTGCAACCATTGAGATGTTGTAGCAACATCTAGCATAGTTTTTTGAGTCACAAGTGGAGGTGGTGGTTGCTAATACTCTTTCTAAATGATTATTTCAAACATTTTATCCTTCATCATCTCTGCCTAATTAGTGATCAGAGCACATCTCATAGCATCATTTATGTAGTGGACTATTCCTCCCCTCTAACAAAGTTTTCCGATGAGGCATGGAAAGGGGAGTGCTTTCCTTCCACATTTATTTTCTTTAAATTTCTTCTCTATCTCCAGATAGATGAGCTATGGAAGGTTAATAGGGAATCTTCCACCCAGAGTAGTGCATGCATGGGCAAAAAGAGTAGTCATCTTACTAGGCCTCATTATGGGATTTAGGTGAAAGGATGCACTCTTTTAATGGATCCTTTCTACCAATGTAAGCATGCCATATTCCTTGTAGTTGACACCATATCATCATTAAATCCATTCCTTTTTGATGCTGGGGTTTGCTTGCATTGGAATCTTAGCAAGAATCACCCCAATTTCTAGCAACCCAAGTGCTTCGGTAATTTCCTACACTAAGTAGGACACTGAGATGTCCTTGATTTTGACTATTGAACTGGCCTACCCATTATTCCAAAATAAGAATGTGTCTTCCATGTACCACTTCCCATTGGAAGTGATAATTGATCATATGGAAGATGTCTTTAGTTGGTCTTGTACTTCCTTAGGTGCTTCCTAGATCTAATTTGATTTAGGCAGGCTTCCATTAAGGTTACCTCAAATATTTCTTGCTAAGCTACTACCTCATATTCGTGGGAATTTTCTATTGCTATTATTGGTTCTAAAACCTGATGGATATATTTCAGCCTCATTCCTAAGTGGATCCATGACATGGGTTGTAATTGATTCTTCTTGGGCTTGTTCTTGGCCCCTTCCTATTCTTGGCCATTGCTCCCTTGGTTGAGACACTTCTCCTTCTTATGTGCAGTTGCCTTTTGATGCCATTTGTGGTCACAACACATCCATGGATTATTAGATATAATGTGTAACTTTGAATTTTTAAATACCTTATCTTGTTAATTAGTTACACTTGGCTAAGGTTTGACCATGGTAGGTTGATTATTTTATCCTTAGTTTATTAATTAATTTTTATTATAAGTGTCACCAAAGCTTGCTGGAAGGGCTTAGCTTCTATAATTTTGTGTTTAAATGTTAATTTCTTAGTTCAACCTTTGTGGGAGTTAGAAAAATGGTGAAAATGTTTCTATAAAAAATGACACATTTGTGGCCCCCATGACTAAGAGCTTACCTCCAATAGCTACAAGATTGAAGAACAAAGTGATTTGGATAAATGGTTAGGAAGTTATGGGTTCTAGAAGGTTTTTGGCTCTAAAAATTTGAAAACCTCCCTTGGAGTTTATGAGAAAATGTAAAAATTTCTAAGGAGGATCATGCATATTTATACTATTTTTGTGCTACATCAAGGGGGCCACATTTATGGGGCCTCGTATACACATCAAATCCCTTGATGGGGCTTTGTTTATGGGGTCAATAATCAAAATTCTCAAACTTGAATATCTGAAAAAATACAAGAAGTTTTTGAATGAATTTGGAGTCCTTGGTGTTCTAGAAAAGCCAAGAATATGATGAAATTATTGAAGAGGATCTTTAAAAGCTCAAAAATTCAAAAATTTAATGGAGAATATGTGATTCAAAGAAAATATATAAAGGAGCACATGCATAGATGTAGAAGATGAATGGAAAAAAATTCTAATTATAAGAATGTTGAAGGCTAAAGTACTTAATAAATCCAACCAAGGGATATGCAAGTGGATCCTTCCCATAGAAAGTAGATGCCTTGGCTGCCCTTGCATAACCTCAACCTAAGGAGTCTATGAGCCCCATAGGTGATTAATGGTTAATGGAAGTTAAGGAACAAAACCCCAATAATTTTATTGAGGAATTTAATTATGTCAGTCAAAGACACCAAAAAAAAACATGGACATTGGCAATGAGGTAAGTTACAGTTAGCATGTATGGATGATGGAGAAGGTGGAATGGAATACTAAATTGAGGTCATAAGAAGTCCCTATGGATTTTTGTTTAAAATTACTTGAGAAGATCCATCTTTAGGCTAGACCAAAACCAACTACTTTCAATGACTTTGCATCACCACTTCAAAATTGATCTATCCCCTTAAGACACAAGAGTGCTCCCATAGAATAACGATCATTCCTTAAAAAGAAGAAAAGAGAACCAATAAGTGAGAGAGGGCCTTAGTTAGAGGGAACATTTAGACATGGGTAACATATCTTTCTAGTCCCATAACTAGTGCTTGTAGCCCGTGTATTTGTCTAAGGGGTGTGCTTTGAATTTCCGTCATGTTTTTTTATCTCTCTTTGGATGGAAACCACACCATGCAAAAACTTTATTCAACTTCATGTTATTGGTTGACACAAAATAGTAAGAAGTCTATGAAAACACTCATGCACCTAAGCAAGCATAAGAGTACAAAAAGTATTGAGTCCCCTTGAGGTCACATCCGATGCAAACCTTTGAATCCTTCCTAATTCTAGAAACTACTAAGTCATAATTTATTAAAAATTTATTTAATGAAAGAGACCTCAAACTTCCAAAATAAGGAAAATCATAGAGGTTGCAGATGGATAGATGTTGTGAACTCATTACTTGTTCCATGAAAAAGAAACCATGTTTTAGCCATCGATACAAAAATTCAAATGTAGAAACCAAACATTAGCAAAAAAAGTATTAAGCACAAACCACCATTAGCAATAGCTATAGTACCATTATGTCCTATTAGCACAAAGCACATTTATTATCAAAAATTAGAAAATGACACTAAAATAAACTAAAATATATAAGAAATTGTAAAATATTCAAGAAAAATTTAAATGTACTAACGATGATGTAAAAAAAAATGGTGTAAAATAGGAAAAAAAATTAAAATTAAAAGATGTAAACTAAACAATTTTTAAAACAAAAATGTGTTAAAGAAAGAAAATTTAAAAATTGAGGAGCCATGTATATGATTAGCATGGGTGGCCATCTCCTGCATGACTAAGTTGGAAGAAGATCTAAAAAATTGACAGTGGTTGTTCTCCTATTGAAGTATTTGTTGCACTAGCTTGCTTTGGCTCATGAAAAGAGATTATTTGTTGGATGTTAACCAACTACTTCTTTTTTGGGCTTTCAAGTTTGTATATGATCATAGCCCCAAAAGGAAAGGTTTCATCAATTATATAAGGCCTCTCCCACAATGTTTAGAATTTGGTTCATTGAGATACATGTGTGGGATTCCAATAGAGAACCTTATATCCCAGTTGAAATTTCTCTTTTTGTATTCTAAGTTCATGTTGTTGTTGGTTGAATGCCTTGTGTACTTCATTCAGAGACAAATCCACTAATTAATTTTTGTTTGGCACATTTAGGTTGATCTGTCTTTCTTTTTGTTTGCCAAATTAATGATCAAATTAATTTGTTGTTTGATCATTCAAAGACAAGGCCACTAATTAATTAAGGTCAAGATCTAGGTCACAAGATGTTGAGATTGTACAGAGATCAGATTAAATTGGGAGAATTAGAAGTTTTTCATTTACCAACTCATAGGAAGAGTAGCAAATAGGGAGTTTCCATGTTGAGTGATAGGCCCAAAGGACATAGTTGAGTTTTGTACTCTAGTCTCTCCTATATTTGCTAATAATTCTTGTTATAATCTTTGTGATCTCCCTATTAGTCATCTTTTCTTGAATGTTGGCTTAGGGGATGATACAGTGTTGTTAATTTATGTTTAACCCCGAAGTCTTGCATGATTTTTTAAAAAGTAGCATTTGTAAAATGGGTTCCTTTGTTATAAATCAGTGCACATTACATTCCAAATCTATTCACAAAATTTTTTTATACAAATTTAGTAGTAGTGGATGATGTATAGTTGATGATAGCTACTGCTTCTACCCATTTGGTATAGTGGTTAATGATGATGATTATGTATGCCTTTCCATTGGACATGGGTGTGATGGGACCCATGAAATCTATGCCCCATATATCAAAGGCTTCCATTGATTAAATCCATTCTTTAGGATCCTCCATTTGTGTTGTCATCCCACCATCTTGTTGATAGCACTCATTAGATTGGATAAATTGATGAGTATCCCTAAAGATTGTGGGCTAATGGTATCCTACCATTAGGATTTTTATGGTTGTGCATGTCCTAGGATAGTGGCTTCCACAAGAGCCTTCATGAGCATCTTGGAGAACATGCAATTGATCTACATTAGGTACACACCAATGAACTAGGCCATTAGCACAAACCTTGTAAAGGCATTTATCAATTTTCGTGAAGTTCATAGCCCAATGAAGAAATTATTGTTTCTTTCTGTGGTCCAGATCTTGTGGCATATCCTAAGTGAGAAGATAAGTCAGGATGTCATCATAATATTTTGGTTTTATGGATGTTTATTCATTTATTGTAGTAGCAAAGAGAAGTTCATCAGGAAATTGGTCAGAAAGTGAGCTTTCCTCTTCTTTGTTATCTCATTGTAACTGAGATAAGTGATTGAAGATCACATTCTTAGTTCCCTTTCAATCTACCATTGTAAGATAGAATTGGTACAAGATCACCAGCCACTATATGATAGGGAGACTCACCATTGGCTTATTCATAAGAATGAAAATGGCACTATGATTAGTGTGCACAAATACTTTATATCTAAGCACATAGTACCTAAAATTTTCTAAAGCATACACCACTATCATTAGTTCTTTTTTTGTTGTGATGTAATTCAGTTGTGCATCCACAATTCTTCAACTTGTGTAGTGGATGTAATATGGATGTTTCTTATCATCCATCTATGTAATCATGGCTCCCAAGGCATAATTAGATGCATCTGTCATGATATGAAATGGTTTGGACCAATCTGGTGCTCATCGAATTAGAGTCTCTATAAGCTTCTACTTGAAACTTTGGAATGCATTTTGACATTCCTTAATCCAGATGAAGAGAGCATGTTTATTTGTTAGCTCATCCAATGATTTCATGATCTTAGAGAAATTCTCTATGAATCATCGGTAGTAACTAGTGTGTCCAAGGAATGACCAAACATCTTTAATAGTTTCTAGTTGATGGATGATTCTTTGGATAACCCTTATCTTTTCAAGGTCTACCTTGATCCCTTCCTATGAAATTCAATGACCCAATACAATGCCCTCTTGTTACACGAGATGGTTGTTTTGACAATTAAACCACATATTTGTTTCCATGAATCTTTTTAGTACTTGCTTAATGCGGTCCAAGGCTTGCTTAAATATAGTGTCATAAGTGGAGAAGTCATCCATGAAGACTACCACTCTGCTACCTATTTACTATTAAAAGACGCTTAAGACTAGATGTTGGAAAGTGGTAGGAGAATTTCATAGACTAAAAGGCATCTTGCAATATGCAAAGGTCCCTCAGGGACTTATGAATATTTTTTTGGCCTAATCTTCTAGTGCAATCTAGATTTGGTTATACCCACTATAACCATCCAAAAAATTGTAATAGCAATGCCTAGATATGGTGTCCAACACCTTATTAATGAATGGTAATAGAGAATGATCTTCAAATGTTGCCATGTGATGGGACACGATATCGCATGAGCCGCAATATCTCGTACGTGATATTGTGTCCATGATATCGCGTTTGCCCCTATGATATCACGTACATGATATCGCAGCCTGTTGCCTTGTCTATAAATAAGAGGTGGCTTTCCCTTGTAAGATCATCTAGATCTAGACCCTTAGCTAAACTCTAGTAGTTTTACCATTCCAGAGATAGAATAATTTCCATGTGCCTGCAATAGGAGTCTCAAAGTGAATAGATCTTTATTCAAGCAAATTGTACCTAAACATACATTTGTGTACGGAAATAAAGACGAACTTTTGGATAAACCTTGCAGCATGTGGACTAAGCTAAATAGGAATTAATTAATGTTAAATGCTTAAATTCTTTCTTAGATAATTAATCTCTCTCAACCCTAAACTCCTAGTTAAGTGCATTCAGTATGACCACTTTGAGAACGTGGGCTACGCTTGGTAACCCAGTAACGAATAGCGTTTGGTAATCCCAGTAGCGTTGCATTGGTTCAGGGTGTGTACGGCAAGTGGGAATGGATACTGATGCTAGGATGATTAAAGATTAGTTAATGAAAGTTAGTTACTTAGTCTCTCCACCCTTTCCTCTCTTAGCATAGGCGATAAAAATATAAAAGACATAAAAATCATATACCTCAGAGTTACTTAACCATACAATTGTGACAATATAAGTAAGTCTGGGAAGACAAAAATTGATTAACCTTAAGTGTTCCATAAGGCATGTAAGCACTTAGTCCTTGGAGCTTGAATGGATCATGCATGCAAGACTCGTATTCGTATGGTTGAGTGTAGGGGTACCTCGCCACTCATCATTGGCACTATTGCCAGGGACTTAGTTGTTTGTGTGCTACGTAGAACATAGGAAATCATTCACATCATTGGGAGTTAAATGAACCCTTAGGGTTAATCAAATGAAAAAAATAAGATAATGGTAAATAGCACACCAAATAAGACTACAATGTCTTCTTCTTTGAAAAAAAGCACTTCACCACCTAGGAACAACACTAGATACAGTCGACAGTACAAAACACATAACCAAAATCCACTAGTTCCACAAAAATTTAGTGTGGTATATACTCATCACGATGAATATATACCTTACTTTACCTTTGTCTTCCATCAAGATAAACAACTGCGTTGGAGAGACTTGGAGGGTAACATAGTGTTACCCCTAGACAGAGTAGCCAGCAACATGCTCCTTCGTGCCCTTGCATGAATAGGCATGTCACAATTATATGCTGAGTACATTGTATGTGATTACAATGGAAGGGACTACCATCCCATAGAAGCGCAATGCCAATGAGACTTGCAGAAGGGGAGTTATGACACATCGTTGAAGGGCAAAGGACCCCATAATGCTTTGCCCATCATAAGAGAAATTAAGGGTGGTGAACCTATTTCAATAGGTTCTCCACAAAATGATGTTCCTCCTCCTAACGATAGTAAGGATGTGGTGTATCAGAACCTTCGCTCCATGATACAAAAACCTAGTTCTGATTCCCACAAACACCAAGTGTTCAATGAGGGAACACAAACACAAGATAATGGCAAGCATTCTAATCATCATCACAATTGGGGTCGAGATCACCGAAGGGAATGTAGGAAACATCGTCATGGAAATGGTTCTCCTGCCTCTTCCCCTTCATCATCACATTCACCCTCGTCTTCAACATCAGAACGTAGTCATAAGGAACCTAACCGTGAGGACAAGGGTAAGAAAAATGAGAGACCTCAACGAGAGAGTCAAGGGCAAGGACAAGGGCACTCTAGGGAATCAAGGCATGGAAGAAGGAAAAGTAGGGAACTATGCAGACATCATAGATGCCATGGAAGAAATGACCATGATGAACCCCTACTTGCAACCCAAAGCATGTTAGACATCACAGAGGCTGTTAGAATACCTACAAGACACCAAAAAGATAGTTAGATCAAGAGACTAGACATGAATAATATCCCACAACTTGAGGGGGGATACAATGCTGATCCGTAGAACCACTTATAGGCATTTCATGATGCTTGTGCCTTGCAGAACATTGAAAATGAGTGGCAAAAGTTAAAGTTATTTCCAAGGACACTCATAAAAGAAGCAAAAAGCTGGTACTGATCCTTAGAATTGGAATCCACACGAAGGTGGAGTACGATGCTAGAATTGTTTAATGATAAATATCAAACGTACTCCTGAGTGTCCAACTTGCGAAAGTAGATCCAAGGATGGAAGTAGGGTAATCACAAACCCTTGGATGCTACCATGGGCTGATATTATGCATTGCTACATCATTGCCTGGGCCATGGTTATGCACAATGGGATCAACTACGCCATCTCGTAGATGGTCTAAGACATGAAACCAGGAGAACCCTTGGGACATATGCCCAAGGGAGATTATTTAAACTTAGGTCCCATGAGGTTCATAGATTGTTGGAGCAAGTAGCTAAGGAAGAAGGAGAGCTATGTAAGAGAGAAAGAACGAAGGAGTACAACTGTGATCCTTCCCTCTGTAAAAGGGAAGTAAGATTCTGTGAGGAGGAGGATGAGTCACCACTTGAAAAGTTGGTGAGTAGGAAAACCTTGTTGCTTCAGAAATTAACAACAGAAGTGTCGGCTAAGGTATATCATATGTGGGACTTGTTAGATAGTAGATTTGAACATGTTTTAAAAATTGTAAAGGAGTCTAAGGAGCGAAGTAGTGACTATGATAAAAAAAGAAGAAGAGGGATTTGAACCATGCACATAACAAAGGTAAGGGTGAAATTACTATTACTAAAGAGGTTTTGGATTCTGATATGGATAATAATGGAGAATGTGAAATATGCTAGTATGACCATCCTAAGGTATGTTGCCCAATAATATCACATTTGCAAGAGTCCAGGGTGTACGCACTTAACCCACAACTTAACAAACGGCAAGCACCTCGAAGGTTACCTTATCCCCAAGGTAACTCGAGGTAGTTCCACCAACCACTAACATATTATCCAAGTGGAACTCTACCACAACCTATGAAGCAACACTAGTAGTGGTAATACCCACAGTGATGGGGGATGCCACCACCAAGGCAACAATACCCTTACCGACAACTAGATCCATATGGCTATTACGTGCAGTAACCAATCTCTAGAAGTGACTCTGTTGGTCACGTGACCCCACAATGTCACTACCAAGCTCAGGAGTACTATAGGACTCCTTCTCCTAGGAGAGACACACCACATCCATACTATCCTCTGAACCCATCCATGACTCTTACACTGATAGCTCCACTACCACCCACTCCAACGATGCAAGGGGAACTCTCCACTCAACCGTAGCAACGCAATGCTACGAGAGCTATAAACCTTCAACCCGTTGCTAGTTCCAACAATCATACAAGGAGAAGACCTTTCTTCAGAACAAACAATTCAAACAAGCTCTCACAACCACAAGCGGTTGAACCTCTAAACATTCCTCTATCAAATAAGGCTTCGAAGCTCCCTTCAAATAAACAATAGAGCTCAACTCATATGGTTATGTTAACACATACCATCACTGACTAGATCAAGGAAGGCCACCTTCCTAGGAAACTCTCTAATCCTGGAAGTCCCTTACTCTACCTCCAAGTCACTAGGAATGAACCATGTAAAGCTCTTCTTGACTCAGGTTCTGGAGTCAACTTAATATCACAAGAAATGTATAAATCCTGGAACCTACCTCCACTAAAGAAGAGCAATATTCACTTAGAGCTAGCTAACTAGTCCATCACCGTTCCCTTGGGAATGGTGGAGGACATCGTTACCATTATGTGTGGTTGGTCATACCTAGTTGATTTCCTAGTGATCCAAGTAAACAATGACAAAGGGGACTTCCCAATAATAATGGGAAGGGCATGGCTAAGTACCATAGACGCATGCCTAGGAATCCATGATCTTTAATTGGAAATATCTAAGGAAAACACTTATGGAAATATCGAGAAGAAGAAGGTTCCACGTGTCACATACAGTGATACATAGGGTGATGGCATACAAGAATGTTCAACATCTCCTACATGCAACCGGTGTGCCCAGGAAGTTAACATACAAAGGTGCCTATATGTAGCAACCACACAACAAGAAAACACCTAGTGGTTGACAACTAATCAAGAGAGAAACTCACCAATATGCATGGAACTAACTGGGGGACCAACTTGCACCCATGTAGAAAGTATAGATGCACTAGAGCAAGAGTGTCTCCAACTTCCAACCCTTAACTTGAAACCACCAATTGAGGGAAGTTGGAAACTCTTAGAAAATTCAAATGAGCACTCTGATAGAAGAATACTAGTCTGTGTGCAACTGACCAAACCTTATCATGAACGTAGAACAGTCTATGCACATAGCACATTTGAAAGGGAATGGCCTCACTCATTATTTTGGATCTTCCCCTTCCAACTCAGTCATGGGAGGGATGGCCATCTATGCTAATCATTTGAGGCCCTTAGTTTCTTTTTCAATTTTTGTTTTACAACATCATTTATGCTTTTTCATTTCTTTGTGTGTTTGATTACTTTGTTTCATTCGTCACTTAATAAGTGCTTTGAAGATGGTATGAACTATATGCCATTGATTGCTAATGTTTGGCTTTTACCTTTAAGCTATGATGTTGATACTAAGGTATAGTTCTTTTGATATAACAGGCAATGAGTCCACTTCATACATACATCCACAATTTCTATGGTCTCTCTTGGCTTGGAACTATACAGTCCCTTTCTCAATAATAAGAACTATCAATGAATCGGTGATTGGGCATTTCTCAAACTAAGGAAGGACTCAAGGATTGAAAAGGGTGTGACTTCAATGGGATTTGATGCACTTGTGCTAGCCATTCTATTGGGTGCTTGGATGTTTTCTTCTTGAGTTTTCTTACCATTCCGATGCTGCTCCATTATTGGGAAACTAAGAAAATAAAAATAATAAGTCTTTTCATGGTGTGGTTCTCATGCAAAAACATAAAAAAAAACTGTGAGAATTCAAAGCACACCCCTTAGATGAAATAATCATTTGGGCTACAAACACTGTTTATGGAACTAAAATAAACATGTTCCCTCTAATTAAGGCCCTTCTCGCTTCCTACTTTCTCCTCTTTTATTTCATTGAAATGGTGGTGGCTCTTTGGGTGGAGGCATTCATGTTACTTCAGGATGATGGATTGGCCAAATGTATTAATGTGAAGTCACTGGATGTGGATTATTTGAGGCTGGACTTTGAATGAGATCTACTAAGTCACATTAACCATTAACACAAAAGGGGCTATACACCACCTTGTTCTTGAGACTCCATTCCGTTCTTTTCTTTCCATCGTTCTTTCTCCATTGTTAACCTCATTGCCAGTTGTATCAGTAGTCCATATTTTGGTTGATGCATTGTTTTCTATTTGGTAAACTCTTGTGGTTAAGACTTTAACTCTTGTCTCCAAATGACATTCCTAGAACCTATGGACTCTTTGAATGTGGGCTTGTCAGGGCATTAAGGGCATGAGCCTACTTTGGGGAGGATACACTGGCATTCCTATTTGGTGCATCCATTAATTTCTTTCCCTTAAACATTTCTAAAATCACTATTTATTTTGTTCATTTCCATCTTTGACATCCATTTTATTGGTATGGTCATTGTTTCTTTTTCTCCATCTTTCTTATTCCTTACCTTTTTCCATTCTATCGCTACTGGAGGTTCACTCTTAGTCATGGGGGTCCTAGTCCAATTTTTTTGATTTTCTCTAAATCCCTACAACTCGGATAGGTACCAATATTATATCTCCAAATCTGTATCAGCCATATCACAACTCAGCCAATGTACCTTACACCAAAGCAAGGTATCAATTGCTTTATGATTCATTTAGCCTTGCTAATATCAGACTGTGTTGTCCGTGCAGATGGAAATCATACAATAATGGATTGGATCTAGAGGGAATACCTAGAATGGACTAGTATTGAGCTAGTTATGTAAGGAACAAGATTGATGACGTGCTTATCGATGGACAATGAAAGGTGTAATGTTGGCATCAGTAGCAACAGACTTCTTCTTTTCTCTCTCTCTTCTCTCTTCTCTCTCAGCTGCCAAATAAGGCAGATGTCAATTATGTATAGTGTTTACTCTTGTTGTCATGAACACTAAATTTTATCATGTATTTTAATGATGATCCATTCACATGTCACCTCATCTATCATTAGTGTCATTCAAGTCAATAATCCCATACCTTCCCAATATTTTGTAAGGAACTCGAGGATGAGTTTTCATTCATTCATGGGGGTATGATGGGATGCGATATCATAGCCCATTGCCTTGTCTATAAATAAGAGGTGGATTTCCCTTGTAAGATCATCTAGATCTAAACCCTTAGCTAAACTCTAGTAGTTTTACCATTCTAGAGATAGAATAATTTCCATGTGCCCACAGTAGGAGTCTCAAAGTGAATAGATCTTTATTCGAGCAAATTGTACCTAAGCACACATTTGTGTATTGAAATAAATATGAACTTTCTGATAAACCTTGTAGCATGTGGACTAAGCTAAATAGGAATTAATTAATGTTAAATTCTTAAATTCTTTCTTAGATAATTAATCTCTCTCAACCCTCAACTCCTAGTTAAGTGCATTCAATATGACTGCTTTGACCACATGTGCTACACTTCGTAACCTAGTAACGAATAGCGTTTGGTAATCCCAATAGCATTGCACTAGTTCAAAGTGTGTATGACAACTGGGAATGGATACTAATGCTAGAAATATTAAAGCTTAGTTAATGAAAGTTAGTTACTTAGTCTCTCCACCCTTTCCTCTCTTAGCATAGGTGATAAAAAGATAAAAGACATAAAAATCATATACCTCAAGCTTACTTAACCATACAACCATGACAATATAAGTAAGTCTAGGAAGACAATGATTAATTAACCTTAAGTATTCCATAAGGCACATAAGCACTTAGTCCTTGGAGTTCGACCGGATCGCACATGTAATGCTCATATTCATATGGTTGAGTGTAGGGGTAACTTGCCACTCATCACCATGTTTAATAGACTGAAGTTAATAAAAATTTGCCATTTGCCACCTCTCTTTAGCACTATCATTAGTGGGCTAACCTACTTGCTATTTATGATGGGGTAAATGAACCCTACCTAAGGAGTTTCTCAATCTCCATTTTGACAATTTGCTTTAATTTTGGGTTTAACCACCATTATGGTTGCCTCCTTGGCTTCATGGATAGATCAAAATAAATTTGTGCTAGCATATCCATGGATAAATTCTACTAAGTTTAAGATATGATCAAGCAAAGTTTTTTGACCATTTGTTGACCACTTTCAACAGTTTTGTTTTTTGTTCAAGAGCAAGTTTGGCATTAAGCGTAATAGGCTTGCCATTTTTTAAGAGTGCATATTCTAGGCTAGTAGGTAGATTTTTCAATTTTAGGGACTCTTGTTTAAAATTATTAATAATCTTAAGCTCTTCCCAATTAGTATCATCATTTTCATTATCAAAGAGTTGGTGATGAACTTACTCTAGTTCATTCATGCCTATGACATAAGCATATGTTAGGCTCTCAGTAGGTTCCATGCACATTTGCTACTATTAGGATCAGTGGTTAGCCACTGGTTGTCCTCTTATTTTATGGTTTTTTTGTATAGACACCTTTGAATATCTACCTTATGTGCACATTTCTTACATGCAAGAATACATGCTCATTTCATGGACTAAAGTTTTTGCACACAATTTCACCCTCTATTGTTATATGTGATACAGGGAACTCATCTTTTCTCAATCTTAACAAATGCATTTTCTTTAGATATCTCTAAAGAAATATCTTTGATTCCCATTCTTGCATCAACAATGCTTAGCCATGCCATTCCCATAATAATTAGGAAGTCCCCCTTACAGTTTTCAAACTTAATTACTAGGAAATTAGGAGGATAAGACCACCCATAGATAGTGGTTACAATGTCTTCAACCAATCCCAATGGAATACTGATTGATTGGTCTACTAATTCTAATATGATATTGCTCTTCTTGATCGGTAGTAGGTTCTAAGTAGTATATATCTTATGAAAAATCAAGTTCATACCAAAACTGTAATCAAGAAGAGCTTTACATGGTTTATTCCTAGCAATCTATAAATAGATAAGAGGACTCCCAGGATCATCTAACTTCCTGGGAAGGTTGCCAATCCAAATCAAATCAGATACAACATGAGCGATATAACAATATGGATTTTGGGTGGCATTTGGTTTAAAGGGGACCTGATGGAATGGTTTGTAGAAGACGAGGTAGGAACAAGGTGACCTACTGCTTGAGTCTACGAAGGCTTAGTAGGGTTTTTGCGATAAATGAAGGATCTTTTATGAGTCTAAGGTTCTAAACCCTTCAATTGATGAATTTTTTGTAGATTAATATCCATGCTAGCATTGCATCACTCCAGCTAGGCTAGAAGTTCATCTTGCATGGATAGAGTAAGCAACAACTATGTTGAGGATGGAGAGATAGGTGTAGGAATAGGAGAAGGATAAGGATACAATGTGGCATCCCTCTTAGAATGTGGAGAATGAGATCTATAGTGTTCATAAGGGTGGTATTGATGTTCAACAGGAGAAACACGACTAGAAGAGTCATGTGGAGATAACAGTTGCTGAATGTAATACCCATATGGATCAAGTTTCCTGTAAGGGTACTATTTCCTTGGTGGTGGCATCCCCATGATTATGGTTGGTGCCACTATTGATATTGCTTGTACGGTTGTAGTGGAGTTCCACTTGGATAATATTTTTGTTGCAAATGGAACTACCTAGAATTGCCTTGAGGATAAGATAATCTTCTATGTGTTTCCCTTTTTTCTAGTAATGGATTTAGTGCATACATCATCATCTGATTCAATCTCTACAACTTCATCTACTACAAAAATCTTTCCCTTACCCCTTTAGTAGGCATGTTTAGCTTATTTCTACCTCCTATGATTACAATCACTACTCTACTCTCTTGATTCTTTGGCAATTTTTAGAGTACTTTAAAATTTTTCATCCAATGAATCTCACATTTTATTCACCTTCGCTAAAATTTTAGACACTGATTTTTGAATTGGTAAGGTCTTTCTGTTCACAACCTCATCAAGAGGTAACTCTTCCTCATTGTCACAAAATTGAACTTCCCTCTTTTTGATGAAAGGATTCATGTTGTATTCCTCTACACTTTGAAATTTTTTCAACTCTCCTTCTTATTTTACTACCTACTCAATTAGCCTTTGGATATAATGGGCTCTGAGTTTTGATAATATTCCTTGGGCATAAACCCCAAGAGTACTCCTTGTTTTTAATCTAAGTTCATCAATAATATGATGACATTGTTCTTGCTAAGAATAACTATCGTTAGGGCATTGATGTATGAGAGAATAGTATCTATACATGGTAGCATCCAAGGGTTCATGGTTTTCATACTTCAATCCTTTAATTTAAATTCTTAGATTATATATTCTAGAGTATGTCTGATATTTGTCATTAAATAACTCTAGCATTGTACTCCACCTATAGATGGATTCCAGCTTCATTGACCGGTACTAGCTTTTTACTTCCTTGGTGAGTGTCCTAGGAAATAACTTTAATTTTTGCCAATTATTTTTGATATTTTGTAAGGTATAAGCATTGTGAAAAGCTTATATAATTTTTTGTTGATTAGAGTTATATCCCCCTCAAATCTAGGAATATTTTTCATATCAAGTTATTTGATTCGACTATCTTTCACATGCCTAGTTAGAATTTTTATGGCTTCTACAATATTTAGCATGTTTTGAGTTGCTAGTCATCATTAGTATTTTTTTGACATTGATGATGTCCTTTGCTACCCCTTCATTCATGATGGGCTTGATGATCATTGTTTTTGTCTTGTTGTTCACCTCCATCATGATTGTTCTTTTTGTTGCATTTGCTAGAACCAAAAGAGGAAGAAAAAGATGTAGATGAAGAGAGAAAAGAGGGAGGAGGACTACCACCATCATGGTATTTGTTAACTCTCCTTTGGTTTTCATGGCCATGTTCATTAGTTTTCTTGTTATCTTGACACTTCTTCAAGCCCTTTCCTTGACTACATTGTTATCTTAACTTGGATTATTGATGGTGGACTATAGATTTAGGGCCACACCGTTATCATCAATAACAAGGGATGAAAAATCTTCATGTTGAGAGTCTCTAGAGGGAAGATCCTCATTTTCATTTTAGTTTAGCAAGATCAAGGAATTGGTGAACCATTTTCCCTTCATAAACTCATGGTGCTTCTCATGGTGTCAATCTCTTCTACATTGTGTTTCCGTGGGATGGTAGTCTTAGTAGTCATAATCATGCACAATGTACTTCAATTGAATAATCTTGGATGCCCAACATTTTAAGAGTTTGAAGTAGCATCCTAGGAATAGATCAATCAGGAGGCATTACAATGTTACCTTCAATATCTTGTCATCACAATTATTCATCTTAATGTAGGATGAAGGTGAAGTCAAGTACATACTCATCTAGATGAGTATACATCACCTTGCATTCTTCAGGAATGGGAAGTTTAGTATCATCTTGCCTATGAGAAGAATACATTTTGCAATACAAATAAGATATTAGTGTGCTTATATGATTATATTATTTATGAGAATGATCTTGACCTTAGGGTTCATCCAACGATGTTATTGATATTTACTAAAGTCAAATAGTGCACATTTCAAAAAAAAAAATCCTCAGCAATGGTGCCAATGATGAGCAAGCAAAGGTACCCCTATGCACAACCATAGAAATCACAAAGCATTTGCACATGATTTAGTTGAATTACGTGAAATATATGTCTTTCAATACACTAGTCTTCTAGGAAGTGAACTTTGCCCTAATAGTCAGTCATTGTCTTTCTAATTACACTTGTGATGCACAAAGGTATGGTTAAGTGTAATCGAGGCATATGATTTTTATTATTTTATGTTTTATGTTCCTCATGCTTTAAAATAAAGAAATGAAGTAATTTAATAGCTAATTTAATTTAACTAATTAACTAATCTCTAACTAGTTCTAACAAAAGCATATGATCCCACTTTTCATATATGTCCTGAACCCACATATCCACTATTGGGATTACTAAGTGATATGCTACTGGGTGAACCAAGCAATAACGCTATTGATATTACCAAGCGAATACATGTTTATGCTTGAAGTGGTCATACTTATGTGTTTAATCTACTTAGCTTAATTAATTAACTAATCACTCAAAGTATAACTTAGCTTAATTAATTGCATAATTAATGAAAACAATCAATGCATAAATAAATCATTAATCTATTCCAACTGCTACAAGGTTTGATCAAAAGGCTCATCTTTATTTCTATTCACATTGGTGTGTTCAGGTACAACAGTGCTCAAATAAAGATCTGTATACTTTCTAACTCCTATTGCGAGAACTCAGAGAAATATTCTAACTCTCAAATGACAAAATTACAAGAGCTCTACTACAACTATGACTTGACTTTTACAAACATGACTGATGAGCATGTATTTATAGACTTTATTGTGGAGCTACATTGATGGGATCCCATAGATGTAGCAAACGCTACATTAACATGACCTTGTTTACAAGGTAACACCACATAGATGGGGCTGCATCGATGGGGGCATGTCAATGAGGCATGTCAATGGTGACCCATTGATGTAACACAATGATAATTCATCAATTTTCTAGTTCAATTTTCTTAAAAGTAGCCTTAGAAAGATATACATCTCCCACTCATCATGAGCCACATCTTCAACTTTTTGAATTAAATTTTTTTAAAGAGAATAAAGGATGTTAATTAAACACTTCTCCATTATAATTGTCATAAGGTTGTTCTCTCTCCCCCCCCTCCACCCACAAAGTAGAGAAATGTCATGATATTTTGATGGGAAAGAAGTTGTACATGATGATTTTTCACATGGAATTTTGGACTAGAAGAAGTTTATACATATTTACATCGACCTTGTCCATATAAAAGACCTTGAGAAGGGCCTTCATTTGAGCATGGGCTTAGTCTTCTAGGTCTATGGCCACTAATTATTTGTTATATCATTAAGTAAGATCTTGAAGAGTAAATGATGAAAGAGAAGATCCATTTTAGATTTTCATCTAACCATTCAAATAAAGAGTAATAGGATAAAGTAGATAACAAAGGAAAAAGGTTAATCCATGATGAAGATCCATGGTTAGGTACTAAAAATAGGAGTACAACCAAAGCCTATGATGATGATATCCTTCCTAGGTTGTAACATTTGAATTTGTATAGACCATCTGGTGATAATGATGCTTCTTTTTTTGAATAATATGAATATCATGAACTCAAAAACGTTTTACATATTCCATGGAATTATGTTCATGATACTCACATTAAATATATCAATATGATGTATGTTCCAACATATAGAGAACTTACTAGGAATGATCCCCAACTTCATACGTAGGAATTTGATAATGCTTACTATTTGGAAGGAATTTTGAGTGATTGGTAAAAGTTGCAATACACTTTCTCAATCATGAAAAAATCTAGTATAATTATTTACCTTCTAAACCTATTCAAAGATGGGAAGACATGATCAAAATCTTCTACACTAAATTTCAAACCTATGTCTACATTTTAAACATTTGATAGAAATGGATAGATGAAGATAAGGAGCTTGTAAATTACCAAACATCATCATTAAGAGGTACATAAAAAACATACACCATTGTATAAATCATGTATTTAATTAAAGATAATATCTCATGCATATTGTGGGAGGCCTAAGATAGAAAATAAGGGAGTACATGGAGATGTACATGAGGGGCCATGTATATAAGAAATCTATGACCCAAATCAAAGCACTACTTGACACCATTGTAAGCATGGAGGATGAATGATGAAAGTGACAATCACCCAAGTAAAACTATAGTTTTGTGTGTAAAATTAAGATAAGAAATATTGAAGATATATCTAGACCTCTCACTGTAGTCTAGATCTTGGTGCAAGATCAAGTTAGAACTAAGAACATCTTGATAGACATGGTGTATAATGTGGATCAGATGTGAAATTTGATGGATGATAATATGACCACTACCCTTACAGACATTGAGGATAAGGTGGATGAAGCTACAGCTAAAGTAATTTTACCACATGAATACAAAAGAAAGCGATTAACTCAAGGATAAAGATAAGCTCTTATATTCTAGAAGCATTAAAGAATATTTAGATTAAACTTCCTCATTCTCTGGTGATGAGGATCCCTATAAATATTTCACAAATCCTTATTAGTCACAGTGTTTTCCAATCATGTCTTACATTATTGGTAAAATGAGATGATTTGGAATGCCTCTAAATCCAAAATTTATCAAAATGCAAGCAATAATAATCTCTTACCCTAGTTTATTGTACCATTTTGAAGGTATGTATCTGCAACCCATGGAGAAGTACTAGAAATGGAAAGCTTCAAACTCTTGAATGCTACTTCATGGAATCTTCCTACTCCAATGCAACTGATGATACTACTAGCAAATCCCTACTTTAAAGATGCATAGATAGGTTCTTACCAATCCTCATTAATGATTCCTAAGTAGTACCTATCTATCTGAAGTAGTTCTACAAACCAAGATCCTTAGTAGCAATAGAAGCTTCTACTTCTTAGTCCCATGCAAGGTGGGATACTTAGTCTATCATAACCAAGTTAAGAAAAATTTTGTAACATTTTTGATGTAGGGATAACACCTCAATTGAACCTAGTAGGACCTAATCCACAACATCCAAGAAAAGATATCTTAGAAAACAAAATCAACATAATGAAATAGAGAAAAATCTCCTTGTATTAGGAAAACTATCTAAATACATAGAAAATACATCAAAGATGAGGATCCAAGCTGAACTCACAACTCTCCCAAAAATATTAGAGGTCATACATGTTCCCTCTCAATCCATAATTACTCACAATAAAGCCCAAGCTCAAGACAAGACACTTATAAGAGATTCCCTCAACCTCTCTCAAGTGCTCTCCCTTACCTCTCACTCAACTTCTTTGTACAAGCTTACCTCCCTCAAGAGTTCTTTATCATGCTCTTAGTCTGGGTTAGGCCTTTGGCACTAACAATGGTAAATTACACTAATATTTATAAGAAACTAGAAGATAAGAAATCTAGAAACCTTTCCTCAACTTAATATGAGGTTCTTTAGATGCTTCCCAAGTCTTCTCACCTTCTCTCTAATTGTTTCCATCTTTCTTTGGCTATTTCCATCTCTCTTTTGATATTTTATGAATTTTGATTAACATTTTCAAAAGTTTCCCCATCTGTCTTAATTTTATATGACCTTGCCAAGACATCTCTATGAAAATCCAACTCTTGGCCAAGATGTCTACTATTTTTCTAAGGCATCTCATCTGGGTTCAAGATGTCCTAATTTCTAGTGGGACATCTCACCTAAGATTTCACATGCATAGTTGGGACATCTTAACTGGGATTTCCCAGTTTCTAGTGGGACATCTCACTTGCCAAGGCTAAATACAAAAATTCTTGTTTTGATGCTTGGAACCTTCAGATACCTCCAAACAAGTTCCCATATATATTGGAACCCCCTAAACTCATTAAAATGACTTTAAAACATTCCCAACCATGCCAAAACATCCAAGAATCATCATTAATAAGATCAACATAAGAAGACACATACTAATAGGACACACTCATCCATGGCTTCTTCAAGCTTAAAACCTATATAACATTTGTGTAGGGTAGAATAAGGGGGATTAGAAAAGGTGTCCCTAAACTAGCTATCCCATCCTTAAAATATCATACTTCATGATCTTTCACATGCTAGAAGGTATCATGCCCCCATGACTCAAGGCATCACAACAATCATGACTCAATGCATTACAAACATGACAATGAATATCATCCTTTCTTTACATATTTTTCCTCTTCTTCTTCTTCTTTGTATTTGGAAGACTACCACTTAGGTTCCTTTCATCATTAGCATCACCATGTAGATTGATTCATGTTTCTCATCCATTTATATCCAAGACAATCAAATCCATCAACACACCACATAAATTCATTATTTTTATAATCAATAACAAGCATCTCCAAATTCTAGAAAGTTGTATCATTATCAATGTCTTAACTTACATCATTAATAACCTTATCAAAATTACTATCCCAATATCCATAATCATCAAATAAATTACAATTATTATTCTTCCTCTTACTAACAATGACATCAAAAGTCACAACATAACTCTCAATCCCATCACAATCACCACAATGATCATGATGCTCATCATCATAAAGAATTAAACCACTACCAACTAAAGTAAAAAACTAGCGTCCATCACACTAGCTTCAACATGAGAGACATTGCTACCATCAAAAATCTAAAGCTCATCCTTATCTCTTAATGACTTCTCCCATCCATCTTTGATTCAACATGATCTTCAACATGTGGCTATCCAATCTCATCAAAGCTTGAAGGTTCAATATTCCAAATAGAAGTTTCTAATTCCAATGGCTTCTTATCTTCAAAGGAATCATCAATAATCTCTTTATCCCACTTTGTAGGTAACAACTTAAATAATAAACTCTTCTCTATTGGTTTAACATTAGTTTCATCAACAACATCATTAAAGCAATTATTCTTCCACATAACGTGTCTAGAAGACTCACCTCTCTCCCATGAGATAACTTCAACTTAGCTTAAAAATTCCTTTCCCTTGACACAAGGTATAGAACTATTGCAAAAAGAAAGAGTATCATACCTTCTAGTGCTACCCTTGATCCTCCTTGGATAAGTTCCTTACTCTTTGCCACTTCTTTGGCTTTGATCCTTTACCGCACATGACTCATGAGGTAGGAACCCTCCTTGATTAGCAACATATACCATCTTCAAATTTGGAGATCTCTTGGTCCCTTTTATGAAGCTATTGGTTTCCTCCCTTAGAACCCTAAGTATTGAACACTTGCTTAATCAGAGATACTTGAGAACTCCTTTTCTCATTGATCTCTACTTTACCAAACCTTTCATTTTCCTTCCTTTCTTGATGGCTAGAGGATATTATCTTAATTATTCTCAAAATAATTTCTATTTTATTCTTGAATTTCTACATATCCCTTCTTGAATTTTATTTAAAATCTTAGTTCTTGTGAACTTTTACTTTAGGAAGAACTTCTTGCATTTTAGCCACAAAATCCTGAAAGGTGTCCTTGAACTCTTGAAGCTCTTGTTGAAGCTCTTAATTTATCTTCTTAAAAGTAATACCAAAAGAAAAAATAATGATATTAAAAAGAAAATGCACAAATATCCACAAGAACATTAGTTTCATTCAAAGAAAACATCAAGCTTCAACATAAAACTATGGAAACCTCCAAGTCTTAGGTTCCAATACCAATCTAGTATGAGAATGACACTTCAATAGATCCTAGTAGGACCCAATCCACAACTTCCAACAAAATATAGCTTAGAAAACAAAATAAATAGAAAAAAATAGAGAATTTTTTTTTATATTAAGGCCATTCTCAAAAATACATAGAAAATACATTAAAGATCCAGAGCCAACCTCAACTCACAACTCTTCCAAGGATCTTAAAGGCCACACTTATTTCCTCTTAATTGTTAATTTCTCACAATGGTGCCCAAGCTCAAGAAAATGCACTTATATAAGAGATTCCCTCAACCTATCTCAAGTGCTATCCCTAGCCTCTCACTAAATTTCCTTGCACAAGCTTTTCTCCCTCAAGAGCTCTCTATCTTACTCTTGGTTTGAGTTAGGCCTTTAGTACTAACAAAAGTGCATTACATCAATATTTATATGTAATTGAAAGAAAAGAAATTGAAAAATTTCCTCAACTCAACTTGAGGTTCTTTAGATGTTTCCCAAGTCTTCTTACCTTCTCCCTAGTTATTTTCATCTTTCTTTAGCTATTTCTATCTAGGTCATCGATAACCTTGCCAAAGACATCTCTACAAAAATCCAACTCTTTGCCAAGACATCTGTTGTTTTCCAAGACATCTCATCTAGGCTGAAGATGTTCTAGGTTCTGATGGAACATCTTCCCTAAGATGTCATATGCATAGTTGGGATGTCTCACATGGGACATCCCACTTTCAAGTGGGACATCTCACCTACTAGGACTAAATACAAAAATGTTTTTTTTTTATGCCTGGAACCTCCAAATGCCTCCAGAAAATTTTCCATAGATCTTAGAACCCCTTAAACTCATCAAAATGATCCCAAAACACCCCCAAACATTCCAAAACATCCATGAATTATCATCAATAAGGTTAACAAGAGAAGACAAATACTACCAGGATCCACTCATCCATGTCTTCTTTAAGCTTGAAGTTTGCAAAACATTCATGTAGGCTTAAAAAATGGGAGAAAAAGAGATATCCCTACACCAATTTCATACTACAGTGATCCTTTTTCCATATATGCAACTAGGTGATGTTATCAATCTCCTACTAATTTGATTATTGAAGGAAGTTTAATGTCACATGATAGAAAATTATATTGTAAGAATAAGCCTAAGTGCCATGGACTTGGGTTTACTCCATAATTTTCATATTATGAAAATAATAGCAATGCATACTAGATAGAAGCCCTTATCTAACAGGTATTAGCAATGTTACCTAAACATAATCAAAGTATAACATTCATCTCAATGACAAGTTTCATAATCATGTCTTGTTGATGCAACAAGATGACACTTGGTGATGATAATGTTGTCATCATCTTCAAGTCTAAGGTGGCTATGTGTATAGTCAAGTAAGGAAATCTATTTGAGAAGGGATTAGATCTTGGCAGTCTTATGATAAAAATTCAAATTCATAAAAAGGTCACTTCCTAGCTCTTTGTGTCCCTAGTTTAGAATTCAACATCATCTTATTATAGTAGTACCTTGATTAGGAACTTTCTTCTCTTAAGAGTATCACTATTTGGTTGGAGTTGGTGAACCAGACCTATGCATATCTTGTGAAACAAGTAACTAATATGATGATAATGATGGTAAGTTAGTCATACCTACAAATATTATAGTGATAAATTTAGAGAATAATGTGTAAGACAACTTCTTTGTCATGATGGGAAGGGACTAGTTGAGAACCATCAATGCCAAATTAGTATTCAAAGATCTCCATCTTGAAATTAGTAGGAAGAATAAGATTAGAAAGATGTTCTACAAGAAGATATATTGTAATCCTTCCTAGTCACATAGTTCCATACAAACATGCCATTCAAATGAACTACATGGAACCTTTTTCATTTGCAGGTAATACTTGGAGTATCACAAAGAACATATTTTACCTTTGAGTTTGTCTAACACTTAGTTTTACACTTAGAGGTATTCTAAGTGATAGATATGGATTAGTCATGGGGATGAGTCCTCCATGTTATGTCAAAATTTTATTTTGTTTCTGCAATTTTTATTTATGTATATAATAAAGATGGTATGCTTAGTTAGAATTTTTATACCTTTTGAACTTAATAGATAATCATCTATGATATTTTCTTTGTTTTAGTGTATTTTTTATGTACATGTAGAAAAAATAATTAATGTGATTTACAAAGGCTTACCCAATAAGCCAATGGTATATGGATGAGTTACAAATGCAATGATGCAAGAGTGTCAAATGGATTCAAAGTGAAGCCTTAATTGATGGAATCTCCATGTAACAAAACTCGTCTAGCCACATTTTCTTTTATCTATCACTAGTGAACCAAGATCATATTCAAGGAGTTAGAACTTATACTATGCATTTTTGAAGCTAAATAATGCTACTAAAACTATGGATGGTTGATGAATCGACATCTTATGATGTGGGCTCCAAAATCTTGGACAAGTGCTTAGTCATTGGTAAGTAAAGGGTGTGTCATCGAGGATTCTTATGACCTCTAGATGGATCTAATTGGTATGATTGGACCAAGGGGCATCTACTATCATGCCTAGGCATCCTATTCAAAAGAGGTTTATAATCTCATAAATCTATATATTCCATGCAGAGAATCATAAATTCTCATGTTTGCGCAAGTTAAAGACTCTATGTGATGATCCAAAACTCCAATCATTCCCATGATTTTCATGCATAATTTAAAGATAATCTTCTCATCAAAGAAAAGGATAATAAGATAAAAAATATGAAAAAGATATAGGAGATAAAATAATTAAAAAATGACGATGATGATGAAAAGAGAAGATAATGAGAAGATTAACATAACTCAGTGCTTATTGGTCCATATAAATTGACATTTTTATCATCCTAGATTGATCTTATGATTACTCAAATTAAGAGCAAAATAATTGGCTAAACTAATAGTTATGAAATCCTTTCCTATGTTCAACATGTTGCCTTGATCACTTGACTCCAAAAATGAAATAGTATAAGGTAATCTTTTGCTCATTCCTACCTAGGATCCTAAAGGTCTAGAATACTCTCTCTTAGTGAGCTTTGGTAATATCAAATGCTACTTTCACCCAAATCCTCAATAAATTTATTCCTAATGATTAAGCTCATGATCCTTAACCCAAGCTATGATGATCTTTGAACTTGGAAAATTCTAATTAGCTAGGAATAGTACTATAATCATTGATGGGATGTGGGACCAGTTAGTATAGCTAGAGGTATCAATGAGAGGTTTTTAAAAAAGCAAAATCTGAGGAGCATGTTATGCATATGTGCATGGATGGAAGAAAACCAAATTAAAATCTTATGTTTTAGATGATCTATAGCTCATTTATTTAGTTCAATTTTACCAATGATTAAATCATGAACAATCAAGTAGTAATAACATTTGTAAGTATAGGTGTACCCTTGCACTTGGAAGGGAGACTTATAGGTTGATACCTATTGTATGGATGATTAGTACTGAAAGGATGAGGTAATGGATCTCTCGTAGGATGTAGGATGTGGTCATGTACTTTCATGAGATAATTGAATGATTGGCTTGAGATCTAGTGATATTACACTTTCACCTTTTTACCCTTTTCATCATTTCCTCTCTTTTTATTTCTTTCCACTCTATACATTATTGTGTGTAATAGGAAGTTTTTTAGGTGATGCAGAGGATGAGACTTGGTCAACCAAGAGAATGGACTTGTGTTAAATGCTAATGTCTCACTAGTTTTTGGGAATCTATGGGTATCTCATCAATGGATTTTACAAGGACAAGAAACGTAGATGCCTACTATGGAAAAGATCCACTTCTAAATACCTAGTGAACTAGCATTGTAAGTAAGTGAGCTTAAGGTTATCTTCCAATGATGATGGTGGTTACATGGAATACTACTCTTGATTGATCTTCCACTTATGTGAATGTCTACTCTTCAAGCTTCAATGTTGTTATAAGTAAAAACCTTGATCACTAGAAAAACTGAAGATCCTCAATGCAGTAGTTCCTCAACCCACAAATCCCTATGGCCTCTATAAAAAATGGAATTCAAGATGCTCTGGTTAGTCTAGCAGATCAACCAGGGATTTAAGGAATGCAAAGAATAGTGAAAGAAATGTAAAATTGATACTAGATCCCAATGATGCATGGATAAAAAACAAATGTATTTTGTACATAAAGTCCAAAACTTAGAACTTTATTGAGAAAAAATAAAGAATAAGTTAGTGAAATGTGCACAAATGGTGCTCGAATGAGTAGCCAAGGGGGTTTCACTAGTTCAAGAGTTCAAAGCACATTGAAGTTAATGCAATTTTCTTTACAATTTGGGTGCTAAGCCACTCTTGATGCTTTCAAACCTTCCTCAGCTATAGCCTCAAATCTACAATGTTGGCTATGGTGGGGATTGAGAAGTGTGAAAAATCTAAGCTATCCAAATGCTCTACATTGGAAGTTAGGAATCCCAGGAGTGTAGTATGGGGCTTGAAAATTCACAAATCCCAAAGGTGGTTACAAGGTCACAAGATCACAAGGTGTTTATGCTGGGTTCAAGAGAATACATGTATGGAAATTTTTGAAAACTCTTAAGTGCTTGAGAATGCCCAAGTGTAGAACTGTGAATAATTTATTAGTGCAAAAATGTGTGTATGTCAATGGTCTCAAATTGCAAAAGTGTGGAACTACAAAAACTGTTGAATTATAAAAAACATTGTTAAACCTATAAATGGTGTATGGGGTTTGTTTTTATAGTTTTTGGGCGATGAATGGTGCTACAAATGGCTATAAAATGGGTACAAATTGGCTGTAAAATAATTTAGGTGAGATGGATACCTAAATTTGGGGGGTTACTATACATAGTAAGTGCTTCCCCCATGGCCATTCGATTTACTATAAATAGTAATTGGGGCACACCTTCCACACTAGAGATGAATCTTCCATGTTGAGCTCTGTAGCATGCTTGGTAAAGTGGCTAGTCAACGTTAAAGTGCATAAAGTGATGAATTTTGGCTTTTATGGCTTCCACATTGGGGGGGATGCAATTTTCAACATTGGGGATGAAGACTCCATGCTAGGGAAAAAAATCCATGATGAGGGGGGAAGGTTTCTAAGCTATGCATGTAGTCTCCATGTTGAAGGAAGAAAGTTTTTAAAACTTCCATCCTTCCATGCTAGGTGTAGGTGAGATTTACCCCCTACATGTGTTTCCATCATAGAAAAGTGTAGAACCCCCCCCCCCCCCCCCATAAAACCCATCAAATTGCCTTTTTTGACATTCTAAAAGGCATTTTTGATACCCCAAGTCCAAATATAGACACTAGGTAACTTTGTTCACTTGAGGAATAAGGCTTTGATCACTAATGAAGCATTTTTCAGCACCAAAAGTATAAAGTATGTGAAATTGCCCACTGTGGGTTACAATTTTCACACTCACAATGAAGCTTTGTGTCAAGTTTCATGGGGTGAAAGCTACAAGATAAGATTAGCTATTAACATGCAAATTTTGGTGGTGTTTCAATGGATCCTCTTTTTTGGTGTCTGGAGGATTTACTCGAGAGGCACTGATAAAGAATACAAAACATCACTACATATTATAACACTTCAATGCATATAGGCCACATGAGAATTAAGCTATCTAGGTCATCAAAGTTGCTAGTTTAAGGCCTTGGTGGGCCATAGTACTAGTTTAAGGCCCTAGTAAGCCATGTTGTCACTTTAAGATCATAGTAGGTCATTGAAAGAAGGCTTTCTTATTGATGATTATTGCCTACATGTAGTATGGCCTTAGATAGGAATGATTGATTTGATTGATCAGCTCATTCACATCTATGTTAGCTATTCTAAATGCTTCATTTCCATAGGCTTTGGTGACAAGGAAGATCCCTTCCTAGTTGGCTAAGAATTTGTCTGCATGCTCAAGGACAACTTTGATCTTATTTATGTTAAAGTTATGGAAATGCTATCACTTTTTTCTCTCTTGATAGTGCTCGATCTGAGTAAGCACTTGCATACATTGCTCTTCCACTAAATCTAGGGCTATCACTCGTAATTCCTTATTCTATTTATCATTGATGAATTCGGTCAAGACTACTCAGAGTAATGGCACCTGCAATTCAAGAGGTAAAATAGCTCCAAAATCATAAACTAGGCTATAAGGGGTCATATCAATTTCCATGTGATAGGTTTCTCTATATGCCTAGAGTGCATGGACAAGCTACTCATGGCACTTGTGTTTGTTGTTGTTGAGCTTCTTTGTAAGTAAGTTAATGATGGCCTTATTGCCTACTTCTACTTATTCATTGGCTTGAGGTTAATACGGGGAATGAGAAAGAATGCTTAATGCCTAGGTTGTGACAAAAATATTTCATTTCATGGTTACTAAATTGTGGTCCATTGTCTATAACTATGGTCATGGGTCTACCAAAATGGGCTACAATGTTATCTAGAATGAATTTGCAAACTTGTTCAAATGTAGTCTTCCTTAGGAGAATAGCCTTAACCCACTTTGTAAAGTATTCGGTTGTAGTGATAATGAAGCTATGCTATGTAGAAGACTTAGCCATTATGGGTCCAATGATATCCAACCCACATCATTAAAATATCCATGTTATTTGAGTGATGTGTAAGTTAGTGAGTGATACATGTATAAGGTTGCTATATCGTTGGTATGTGCTACATCACTTAACCTTTTGCAAGCAGTCATTTTCGATATGGGGCCAATAGTAGCCTAACCATCTAATCATAGTGGTCATAGTTCTAAGTTCTACATGTCCTTCATAGATACCCTTATGAACTTGTGATAAGACTATTTTAGCTTTAGTTTTACCCAAGCACTTTAGGAGTATGGCATCATAGGATCATCAACATAATGTGTTATTACCTATGATGACATACCACTTCAATCACCTACATATGAAATCCTTTTGAGAAATAGTCAAGCCTTGTGAGGATTCTCCATGAATAAGGTAAAATTTGATATGATCATACCAATCCTTTAGAGGAGCAGTATGAACAATGGCTAGAAATGTATCCTTAGTGTTTTGTGTGATGGGAGCAATACAATCCACGGTTAAGCTAGAAAACTTGCTAAGCTCATCTAGCATCACACTAAGGGCTAATGTTGTAATTGCATTGGCTATGATGGTTTCATTTCAAGGTATGTGTTGGATATTAACATTTGTAAATTTTTGTAACAACTACTTTACTAGATCATAGTAAGTTTGCAAGTCTTTAGCTTTGCATGCATAGACTTTTCTTACTTAGTTAACCATGATTTGTGAATCACCTTTGATGGCTAAACATCTAATTCATAGGTCGCAAGCTACCATCATCCCTCTTATCAAAGCCTTATACTCCACTATTTTTTTGGTACATGGGAACCCAAAATGATAGGGAAAGGGTCAAATATTACTAGATGGAAATGTTACAATGGCAGTGGCACTAGCCCCATGGGTAGTTGAAGCTTTTTCAAAGTGCATGATTGTCCCATAAATCTTGGGTACTTTGCTAACTACATTAATAGGCTCATAAAGAAATTTAGGATCTATGGCTACTTGGTTATCAATAGGTAAAACTCTGAGTTGTATGGCTATATCTTAATCTTCTGTTAAGGATTATGAGATTTAATGGAGGTCAAACTCTATAGTTATGAATTTCCATCAGGCTATGCAGCTACTTTCATAGATGTAGTTCATGATGGCTCTTAGTATGTTGTCCTTGCAAATCATGTTAACTTAGCTTTTGAAGAGGTAGTGTCTCCACTTCTTCAATGAGAAGACTAGTGCTAGAAAATATTTCTCCACTTTATTGTGTTGGGTCTCGTGGGTAACTAATGTGTGGCTAAGGTAGTATACAGGCATTTCTTCTCAATCATCATGTTTTTGATAGAGCAGAGAGGTAATGGATGTAGTAGAGATGGAAAGATAAATATAAAATGGTTTACGCTCTTATGGGGGAAAGACTATAGGTAGTTGTGCCAACTCTTGCTTAATGTTTTCAAAGACCTTTTGGCATTGAGTCATTCCCTTATAGTGAACCCCTTTCTTTAGCAAATGTTGCATGGGTTGTAAATTATCCATAAGCCTAGCGATAAACCTATAGATAAACTAAAATTTTCCTTATAATCCTTAAATTTCGTTAATGTTGGTAGGCATTTTAAGTTTTGATATGGCCTTAACCTTGTTAGGATCGATGCATATTCCTACTCTGGAGACTACCAAGCCAAGAATTTTGCCAAACTTGAGATTGAAGATACACTTCTTAGGATTGAGCCTAAGCTTGTATTTGATGCATCATTTAAGCACAAGATCTAGGTCACTAGAATGGTCATTGGCCATCTTGGACTTGATGGCTATGTCATTTACATAATCATTAAACCTAGCATGTAATTGCTGAATATATAGGTCACAGCTTGTTGATAGGTTGCTCCTATGTTCTTAAGGCCAAATGGCATCATAGTATAGAAAAAAGTCTTCCATGGGGTCATGAAGGTTGTGCTAAGTTAGAGCTTTGGGTTGATCCTAATCTATTTATATCCCAAGAATCCATCCATAAAGGTCACAAGGCATGTCCAACTGTAGAATCGATAAGTTGATCAATATTACGCAAAGGGAAGTCATTCTTGATAGTATCTTTATTTAGTTCTCAAAAATCAATGCAAATATGGATACTCCCATTTTTCTTAGAGACTAACACTATTGGATATCCATTCTACATAATCGATAGCCCTAATGAAACTAACTTGGTAGAGCTTTGAGATCTCATCATGAACTACCAAAGCCAAATCTAGTCTAATCTTGTGCAATTTTTGCTTAACTAGTCTAATGCTAGGGTCTAGTATGATGTTGTGCTAGACTAGATGTGGGTCTAGGCCTAGCATATCTTCATATGACTAGGCAAAGGCCTCAATGTTATTTTGTAGGACCTTGGTGATGTCTTAAGCATATTGAGGTTCTAGTAAGGAACATAGTTTAAGGGTTTTCTCCTCAGCATTGTGCATTGTGATGGGAAGATCAACTAGAGAGTCTTCAATTATGTTATCAACCTCTAAGTCAAGAGTCTTGAATAGGCTTTTAGGCCATTTCAGAGGTTTTTCTATTAAGGCTATGTGTTTTAATAGACTCTCAAGATCAAGATCTAGGCAATCAGGGTTGATACACCATTCAACATTACTATGAGGTCGATGTAGAGAAAAAAGGAAACTAATTTTCTCTTGGGTACTCATACTTTGATCATTCATGTTAACCAAAAGCATATTAAGTGGCACCTAGGTAAAAGTAAATAAATAATGCTAAAATGCTATAAAAATATGCAAATACATGCAAATATAAGGTAAACAAGGTCATCCATGATTATCAATAGGATGACAATAAGCAAAAAAAGTGCAATAAGGGTCAAATGAAGGTCACACCAAGGTTAAACAAAGTAACTTATAAGGATCAAGGCTAAAAATGGCCAACAAAGGCCATGATTTTGCTAGTTTTAGGCCTTAATGGGCCATGATGCTAGTTTAGAGTCTTGGTTAACTATGATGCTAGTTTTAGGCCTTAGAAAGACCATGATGCTAGTTTAGAGTCTTGGTGGATTATGATGCTAGTTTAAGATCTTAGTGGGTCATGGTCACATGGTGTCAAATGGTGGTTAGAGAAGGTCAAACCCCACTATCTGATATCATTTAAAGGCCAAAAAAAGGGAAATAAGCTATAATAAGGCATATAAGGTTGTATGAAGGCTATAAAAGGTTGCTAAGGTGAATGATGCAACATAAGTCCAAACATTAAGCCAAAATACTATGTAATAAGGCAAAAATCATGAAAAATATTCCATATATGGTAAAATTTGGCTAATATAGGTAAAAAATGGTTAGGTTTTACTATTTTTAGGCCTTATCAGGCCATGTTTTGAGGCTACAAGGCTATTATGTGTGTTTAAGCATTAATAAAGGCTTTTTGGATCCAAAAATTAATTAGTCTAAAGCTTCCATGCTAGGCTTAGCATGGAAATAAGGACCCTTAGCATAGAAACCTTGGAAAATTGGTTTTGGGGTGCTTAGAGGTCTAAATTTGAGGTTCTAGGACCTTTCCAAGGTAGTGTAGGACAAATCCATCAAAATTGGGCATTACAGAGCTTTGTAAAGGCTAAAAGGTATGTGTTGAAGCCTTCCCCCCTTGTTTTCATGCTAGATAGCATGGAAGAGAGGGGGTCCAATGTGGAAAACCAAGATTCAAGACAAAATGAGATCAAACATGATCAAGTAGGTAGCCAAGATCCAAATATGGAAGCTATGTATCCTTTGGCTTCATTTCAAGGCTATTCAAGGTAATTTTGAATGTCAAAATGTGTTGAAATGGCTTCCCCCATTTTTCCATATTGAGCATAGTATCCTTAGTGTGAAACAAATAGAGGGACAATTATGTTGTAGGTTTAGAGTGATTTAGAAGTACTTTGACCAAGCTTCTAGGCCCCTAGGGCTATAGACTTCTATTCTACAAGTTTCTAGATGATTTTGAGCACATTTCAAGGTTTCGTAAAGGCACTTAAGATCTTCCCCTATATTTTTACATTGGGGAGTTACTATAGCATGGAAGAATGGGGGAAATGGATTTTGGAGGTTGAAATAAAGCCAAACAAGTAAAATCTTAAGGCTATGAAGTCCTAGGTTTTTTTTGGCATGGATCTTTGAGTTTTGGGAGTGTCATCTTGTTCCTAGAAGTGGAAAATCAACTTTCCCCATTGTTTCCAGACTATGGAAGTTACTATAGTATGGAAGAAGCAAGAATCCCATATCTAGGCTAATTTGGATCATAATCGACTATGCATGTTACCTTCTGGTGTTGCTAAGGCCAAGGGCTATGTCTCAATGCCAAAATTTGTTAGTTCTAAGTACTCCTAAGTGGTTTTTGAGCTTCCCCCCTTTTTCATGCTAGGACTAGGAAGCCCATCATGGAAAACTAGGGGGAACCATCTTTTGACTATTTGAGATTAGTTTTGTAAGGTTTAAGGGCTCCAATGGCTAGTGCTATGGTTCTAGAGTGCATGTAAGGTCATTTGATGTCATTCTAAAGCATTTAAAAGCTCCAAACAAGTACCTCCTTGATTTTCCACACTAGGAAACATGGAGGAAGGTATCCCTAGCATGGAGTATCATGCTACGAGGAGATCTGAAATAGTGAACAAGGTTGTCCATCAAGAGAGGTAGCATGTGTACTAGCTATCCTAAGCTCCTGGATACTTCAAGCTAGACCTCTTCTGCCATCATCATCAACTACCTAGTCATGAAATATACTTTTTCCTTCTATTTAAGGATGATTTACAAAGGATGATAGATAAAAGGAAGCTTGTCTTAGATACTTCAAATCTAGTTTGGCCACAAAACTAGGTGATGCAGGTCTACAAGGACCCATTGAATGCTAATGATAGCCCTTATGTTATTTTAGCATTCAACATTGATGATAATTGGGAACCTGCAAGAGAACCATTCATGATTCAAGTATCCCTCTATGATAAAATGGCTTCTTAAACCTCCACTAGCTCAAGATCCCTCTTTGTTATAAGGGTACCATCATAAGTGCCTCCCAAGAAACCTATTATCATTAGGGTCCCCCAACCCAACATAACCCAAGTAGTCATAAACTAGACAACTATGCAACAATTTCCTATTGTGCCCAATGCTACTACCCCTTCCTCACAACCAATGGTTGACAACTAATAAACTTCAGCTAAACAAAGGCAAAGGCATAAGTAAAAGCCTAATAATAAGGAAGGTAAGTAGATGGAGGCATGAAAGGAAGTGGGCCCACTGAAGTCCACGTCCATTTTGGCTATACCCATGATATCCTCTGCCCAAACCTCTACAACTAATAAGCCACATGGAAGGACACCAAATCCCATAACCAAAAAAATGAGAAAAAGATCCAACAAACACAACTGAAAGCTAAAGTTTGCATTTTTGGATGCATGGAGAAAGTAATGCACATCTGAGGCAACAAGCCCATGGCTAATGACAAAAAATTTCTCAATGCAATGGACCAAGTTAGGCTATCCCTCAAGCAAAATAATACAACTTTAAGCTTGTATGACCTCATTGTGACTTCTACCACACATCATGAGGAATTAGTCAAAATGTTGACCTCCATCACTGTTAGTGATGACATCCCTGCTAACAAGGATGCCATCCATGTAGTGATGCTTCCTTCCTCACCAAGGGGGGATAAGTCAACATCCTTAACATTTCAAAATAGTGAAATTAAGGTTAATTCCCAAAATGGGGAGCTAACTACAACCCCTCTATTCATAACCATATGCATAGGATAGTTTAAAATACATCAAGTACAGGTTGATGATGGAGCTACAGCCAATGGTATCCCATTCACCATCATTTAATGCTTGGTCTTAACTAAGCAAATATAATCTATAACCACCGTAACTCTTAAGTACTTCAATAGATTGAGGGTTGCCATCAAAGGGTTCATCTCCTTGGATTTTGTAGCAAGGAAGAAATTCACCACAACCATCAACTTCTTGATGGTGGAAGAGACACCAAGATTTAACATGATTCTGGGAAGACCTTAATTGCCTCAATTACAAGCTATGTCCTCTTCCATCCATCAAGAAATTCATCTTCCTTATAAGAAAGATGAAACCATAATTCATGGTGATAATCTAGTTCACTAGGCTATTAACAATGTAGACAAAGAGCAAGGGTTCAAAGTGGAGTTTAAAGAAGAAGCTCCCAACCATGAAGAGCAACAATCCAAGAGAGCCAAGGATGACAATGATAAGAAACAAGATACATTATGGGATGAGCTCTATTTTAACATCGTAAGTGAAGGACATGGTAAATATAAGCTTGTGTAGAGTAGGCCATACTCACTCCCTAATCTTGCAAAGATTAGGAAGAATCTATACAAGTAAAGTTCACCTTAACCTTCTCATGCGCCTATGACTAGATGCACTGATAGCCATGTAGCCTTACTTTTCCTTTGTAGTTTATTATATCTTTTTATACATTTTTTGTTTTACTATTTATGCATTTAGCCTAAGTTCATTTTTATTTTTACCTATTTATTACAACCTTTCTTCATTTTTACTTATGTTATAAACATTAAAAAAGCCTTATAAATATGTCTTTTTCATAGCCCATTTGCTAAGACATTAAACTAGCATTGTGGCTCGCCATGGCCCCAAACTGGCAAAGCAAGCACAATGCATCATGGACCACCATGGTATTAAACTAGAAAAACAATGCAACCTATGCCTACTATGGCCTAAAACTAGCAAGAATCTTATTATAATTATTCTTTGTTTAGCTTATTATTGCATAGATTAGCTATTTAATGTCATGACCAAATCATCAACATAGCCATTCTCAAGTTTTACAATGTTTAATACAACATGATATATAGCCAAAAGTGAAATCAAGTATTTAAATTTAAGTTTAAAATGTCCATAACATACATAGCCATGGCCACACTATGTGGTAAAAATATCAAAGAATAATAATTATCTACAACATAATCTTAGCTCTGTAGCCTCCATCAGTTTAGCTTCCATCAACAAGCCAAACTGATGGAGGCTACTAAGTAGCATCCAAAGGAGGAAGTGGTGGGTCATTCCCACCCCCACCACTAGGGTTGCTAATGTCTCCTGAGGACTAAATGTAACAACATATAACTAGTTAGCAACCCATCGCCAAAATCAAAATTACAAGTCAGAGAATAAAACATAAAATGCATCAAACCTATGGGGTGTTGGTCTTGGGATGACCAATGTAGCATAAGATACTAACCAACTCCATTATGATGAGGATAGGCCTCAAAAAGACCATGCATAATGCAAAGAAAAAAAGAAAATAAAAATATTGTGACCTATTAGAATTAATTAGTAAATTTAGATAAAACATCTACTCAAAGGTGAAATTAGCCTCTATAAAAAGCTCTAAGGTGTTCATCTAAATTAGCTTAAGGAATTCACAAGAAAACATTATTACAATCTTGCATAACATTACATTATGAACAATTGGAATTTTTTAACAAATTTAGAAAAAACATCGTAAGTCAAAGGTGAAACTAGCCTCTGTAAAAAGCTCTTAGGTGTTTATTTAAATTAGCTTAAGAAAATTCCATAAAAGCATTATTACCATAACCAAAATATCACAACCAAAGCATTATAGCTAGAACTAAACCTTGGTTTAAGTTATGCATAAATTTGGAAATAGCATCTAAATTATGAAAAATCAAGCATAAGTATAGAAAGAGACATCTAAATTATGCATAGCATGCATAAATTTGGACAAAACATCTAAACTATGCAAAAATTTAGAAAAAGTATCATAAACTTAGAATAAAACCATTTGTCCATAGTAAAAGCTTGCAAAAAATAGAAAAAACTTCCACTCTTCCTAAAAACAATTAAGAATTAGCTTTATATGTTGACAAAAGAAAACATAAGTTATACATATCAACCACTTCCATTTCCAAATGGGTAATGTGCTATGACCATAATTTTGTCTTGTTCAGATAACCATAGACAAAAAATTCATTAAAAATTCATTTGGGCTTCTATTTTAGTGATTCCACATAGAAATAATTCTAAAATTATCAAACTTATAGCCATGAAAATTAAAAACAAAAACATATAGCCACATATCCAAAAAAATGAAAAAAGTTTGCCAAAATTGTAGTCGTCAACATTTACCCCTTTTCATGTAGGGTTGGTAAAAATTTCATCAAAAATTTGTTTGGGCTCCAAATGGAGTGATTCTACCATATTTTGAAAGCTTAAATCAAAACCTACATAAATATGCTTAGAAAAAATTCAAAATCTTTTCCATTTATGCAGAAAAAGGTTTTCAATTTGAACAATAATCTAAAAATGGCACAAACATCGTTATTACACATATTTAGTAAAAAATTCATAGAAAATTTGTTTGAAGTCCAATCAAAGTGATTATACATCTATTGGAAAGTTGAAATGAAGAAATACTAAACCACAATTATAAAATAGCCAAACATTTGCATTTTCGTAGAAACAATTTGTAGGTTTACATGAAATTACAAAAAATGACATGAGAAACCTAAGTGCACAATGTCAGGAAAATAGCCATATCTTTATCATTATAAATCCAAATTAAATAAGAAAAAATATATTATAAAGAATAAACAAAGGGCTACAAACCCATCACCTTCAATTCCACAAATGTGCAACCATTATTCCAATAAAAAATACATAATATTACTTTCTTTTTCATGTCAAAACTTCAAAAAACTTTAAAACCTAGATTTCATATATCCATTGAATATTTGAAGTAGCCAAAACCATTAAAACCCATTAAAATTTACACAAAAATAATGGGTTATGATTTTCTTTAAATTTTAACTATAACAAAGCCTATGGCCTAGATCTAAAAAAATGGCCACACCGCAAAATTTTGGGAAAAAAGCATGAAATAGCAAGCCCTATTTTCAAAATCGAATCTACAAAAGCTAAAGAAACAAAATAACCATAGATTTGAATGGAAGCAACCAAAAAAGGAGGTGGTATTTCATCAAAATTTCATTTTAATCACTCGACTATAGTAGATCTATTAAAAATGGCTTTAAAACATGGAAAACAAAAAAAAACTAAAAAAAAAACCATAGAAAACAAAGGTAAGAATAGGTAGAATTGTCTACCTTGGAGTAGTGATAGATGAGGCCTAGATGGGGATAGTACTAGGTACCTCTAATAGATCCCTAGAACACTCATCCATCCTCTAGATCGTAGGACTTTTGTTCATTTCTCCTCGCTACTTGGGTGCCATGGAAAGCTCAATGCTGAGGATGATGAAGATTAAGAGAAGATAGGAGTTCTATGCTGGCTCCAAGGGATATGGGAGGCTTCCACACTGAAGATTGGTATACTCTTCAACAAAAATTTCTACCATAGCTCTTTTCTAATGTTTTTTTTGATGTAGAATGATAGTTATGATCAAAACTTTCAAATTTGACATATAAAACTCATCTAAAACCTAAACGTACATCTTGAAATCTCAACTAAAAATTATATACATAATAACTCCAAATCCACTAAAGTGAAAAAGTGGTAAAGTATAGTTCATGTTGGTTTTGGATGGGAAACAACATCTTTTTTCAAAATTTTAAATTTTTTGATTGTGGACCCCACCTTGCACCTTATCTCTTAATAAAAAACTACATCAACATTGATATTTTTTCCAATTTTGACATGTAGAACCATATTACAACATTAAATCCCATGCATCAATGCTAGGGATACCATACCTAGTGTGGAAACACACCTCTTCTTTTACAAAGTCATTAAAATATAATCATTTTGTTATTTTTAGTAACTAAAGCCTACCTTTTTCAATCTCAAGTTCCCAAAAGTAGTTGAGACATGAACAAAGCTAGACAACAGGGGTTTCCACACTGAGGCAATAATGCCTAGTGTGGAAGAAGGGGGTAACATTTATTATTACCCTCTAGAAATCCATCTAGCTTAAGTTTGACCTCAAAATGGGCCCACATGATCTATAACCCATCCAAGCATTTTTGATAGCCTTGGAATCTCACCAATCCTAGTCAAAAATGGTCAAAACTTTAGGGTTTGGTATTTCCATATTAGGGAGGCTTCATCAACATTAGGCATCTCACCCTTAGCATGTATGGATAGGAAAAAGCAAAAATGACCTAAATTGACTACCTAGTAGCCATTTTCAAATCCCTAGACCTTACGGGAACCCTCTAGAGCTTTTGAAAGCCCCAAAAGTGGTCAAATATGGCACAAACCTATCATCCCCCTCTCATCCATACTAGGGCCATCATGCCTAATGTGGAAGAAAGCAAGGGGTAGGGGGGGACTTCATGAGGCACCTAGAAGTCTCACAATTGATGGATCTTGACACCTAGCATTGAATGTCAACCTTGGAAACCCTGAAGGTTGACATGCATGGTCAACTCACTATTAATTTGTCCTAGATCTAACTTTCTTGATTAGGGAAGGCCTCTCTCACACTAATCCTCCCATCCTTAGCATATATGGAAAGGGGCAAGCTTCAAAACCCTCTCACAACATTCAAAATGATAAAATTTTAACCTTAGACATTAATAGTTGATACTAGCAACCTTGTGGACACTCATGCATAACCAGATTTGACCATATAAGCTAAAAAAGCCCTTCCCCAAAATTTGCCAATTGAGCATGGAATACCTAGTGTGGAACAAAGGGGGAAAGCCAAAAATTACCTAATAACCCTTGAAAAAACCAAATTTTGACATTGGTTATCAGTAGTCAATGCTAGCAACCATAAAAGCCTACATGCATAGCTAGAAATGATAGAAAATGGTAAAAAGCAAGGTCCTCAAGTTTCTTCATGCTAGGATTTTTCCCTCCATGCTTCCCAGCATGGAAGAAATGGGGGAACATTTAGCATACCTTGAAATGTCCTCTAGACACCACAAACTAATAGGTTGTATCTTTAGACAAATCCTAAGGCCAATTTCATACCTCTTGAAGTTGTTATATACAAGAAAAGTGATCATAAATGGCTAGAAATCCTTTCCCCTTAATCTTAAATGGTAAGCATGGAAGACCTAACATGGAAAAAAGGGGGGAGACTTGAAAACCACTTAACACCTCTTGAAATGATCAAATTTGAATACTAGGCAGCAACAATCAACACTAGCAACCATGGAGACCTACATGCATGACCAAAAATAATGCAAAAGAAAAAAAATATATTTCCTCTAGTTTTCCATACTTATCATACCATCCCCAACATGGAAAAGAGAGGGAAAAGCTTAAAAACCACCTAGAACACTTCCAAAATCTTGTAAGATTACAAGCCATTGTATGATACAAGGGCTTACCATTGGCTTATTCATGAGGAATCGGATTGCACTATGATCTATATGTATATATACTTTATATTCCAATACATAGTGTCTAAAATTTTCTAGTGCAAACACTACAGCCATTAATTCTTTCTCTGTGGTATTGTAGTTAAGTTGTGCACCAACGATACTTCTACTTGCACAGTGGATGTAATAAGGATGTTTTTGGTTATCTAACTGTGTAAGTATGGCTTCTAAAGCATAGTTGGACATGTCAGTCATGATATGGAATGGTTTGGACTAGTCAAGAGCTTGTAGAATGGGTGTTTCTACTAGCTTCTATTTCAGAGTTTGGAAAGCTAATTCACATTCCTTGGTCCACTCGAAAGGTATGTCCTTTTTCATTAATTCCACCAATGGTTTGGAAACCTTTGAGAAGTTCTCAATAAATCTCCTATAGTAGCTAGTATGTCCAAGGAATAATCAAATATCTTTGACAGTTTCCAGTTGATGGGTAATTCCTTGGATAATTTTGATTTTCTCAGGGTCTACCTCTATCCTTGTGTGTGAGATTTTGTGTCCTAGTACTATGCCTTGTTGGACCATCAAATGACTTTTTTGCTAGTTGAGCCTCAAATTGGTTTCTACACATCTTTTTCACACTTGCTCCAACCGGTCCAAGGCTTGATCAAAGTTTTCCCCATAAGTGGAGAAGTTGTCCATAAAGACCTCGACACCATTCCCTATCTGCTATTGGAATATGCTTAGAACTAGTTGTTGAAATGTTGCAAGCGCATTATGCAAGCTAAATAGCATCTGTTTATATGCAAACATTCCCCAAGGACTAGTGAACGTAGTCTTGGCTTGGTCTTCTAGGGCTATTTGTATTTGGTTATATCTACTATATCTATCCAGAAAACTGTAATAGTGATGCCTTGTGATGGTGTCTAAGACTTGGTTGACAAATGGAAATGGAAAGTGATGTTTAAATATTGCCATATTTAGTAGCCTGAAATCCATGAACACCCTCCATTTTCCTCCCTTTTTAGGAATAATAACTAAGGGGATAACCCATTCACTATAAAAAATGGGGTATATGAACCCAGCCTTAAGAAGATGTTTGATTTCTTCCTTAACTACTTTCTTTAGCTTAGGGTTCAATCACCTCTGTGGTTGTCTTCGAGGCTTCATGGAGGGGTCAATGTAAATTCTATGTTGGCATATCCTAGGATCTATTCTAGTTAATTTAGGATATGACCAAGTGAAGGCTTCTGACCATTTATTTATTACCTTTAGTAGTTCTTCGTTCTGTTGGGAAGCAAGCTTCACATTGATAATTACCATTTTTCCATTTTTAATGAATGTGTATTCCATACTTGTAGGTAATGGTTTCAACTCAAGGGGCTCCTGCTTAAATTTCTTAGGGATTTCCAACTTTCCCAGTTGATATTTTCAAGGTTAAGACTTGGAAGTTGGTGGTGGACTTGCTCTAATGCGTCTATGCTATTGATGTAAGCACAAGTAAAACCCTCAATTGGTTCCATGCATATGAGTGAACTACTTTCTTGATCAATTGTCAGCCACTAGGTGTCTTCCTATCATGTGGCTGCTGCATACAGGCATCTTTGTATGTTAATCACTTGTGCACACTGATTGCATACAGTCAATGCTAAACTTTTCACAAACCATGACCTCTACAAACAATTACATCCTATGTCACTGTATGCAATGCACAAAAATTTCTTCTTCTCAATCTTTCTGAATGTATTTTCCTTTGATATTTCTAGGGAAAGATTGCATATTCCTAGGCATGCATCAATGGTGCTTAGCCATGCTCTTCCCATGATGATTGGGAAGTTTCCCTTACCATTGTTTACCTGAATCACTAGGAAGTCAATTGGGTATGACCACCAACAAATAGTGGTAACAATGTCTTTCACTAGTCCCAATGGGACAGTGATGGACTGATCAACCAACTCTAGATGGATGTTGCTCTTTTTCAATGGAGGCAGGTTCTAGGCCTTATACATTTCTTGAGAAATTAAGTTGACGCTAGAACCTGAATCCAAAAGAGCCTTGCATGGTGCATTTCTAGTGATTTGTAAGTATATCAAAGGACTCCCAGGATCAAACAATTTCCTAGAAAGGTGGCCAGCTTTGATCCAATTGATGACGGCATGTGTTAGCATGACCGTAAAAGTTGAGTGTAGTGATTGGATTGAAGGGAGCTTTGAAGTTTTGATTGATACTAAGGTGTCTAAGGAATCAGTTGCTTGTGATTACAAGGGATTAGTTGGACTGTTGGTTCTAAATAAAGGTCTTTTCTTCATGTGGTTATTGGAACAAATAGTAGGTTGAGAGTTAACAGCCCTTGTGGCATTACATTGCTATGGCTAGGTAGGTATTTCACCTTGCATCACAGGAACATGTGGTAGTAGAGTTATTGGTAGAAGATATGTGGTTAGATGAGAAGGATGATATGCTTGTGGAATATCACCTCTAGAAGAGGGAGTCCCATAATACTTGCAGGCTTGACAGTGAGGTTGAGGAGTGACGTGACTAGTAGAGTCATGTGGGGAGATTGGCTGCTGCACGTAATATCCATATGGGCCAGATTGTCAGGAAGGATATTGTTGCCTTGGTGTGGCATTTGTAGTGACCAAAAACATAAGTGGCTAGAAACACTAAGAGGCTGCTAGGTGAATAGTTTAACCCCAAATCCATGTAAGGGTTGTGCTGGATAAAATGGAAACAGGGTGCCCTGAATGATCTGGTCAATCAAACAAGGACTTAATCGGTGTAACTTAACCTTACATGAACGTTGATTTAATTACGAGATACGTGAGGTGAAAATGTTGACCAATAAATGCAGGAATGTAGAAAATAATGTTAAATAGTGATAATAATGAAGAAATAACCGAATAAGCTGGGGTAAGAAAATGCACCATCGCAAAATCGCGGGTTCGATTCTCTTCCTTGTTTGAAGTGTACAACAACATATATAATGTTGGAGGTGCACAGAGAGTTCAAGAATGGCCAAAATGCTTAGAATGTGCCAACTATACCTTTGAGTGTAAACTTAAAAGACAATGCTAAAGAGCCAATGCGCAAAATGCTAATGCAAATAGCCAATTTAGATTACCAACCAAATTTTGCCAACTTGCCAAAAATGCCTCAATTTTTCAACCCTTTGAGTGTTGCTCGTCTGGGTATTTATAGAGCCAGGAGTAGGTGAGAGATGTGGTTTAGATGTCATGTGTCTTGGACCCATGAGATGTTGACGTGCCCATACTACATGGATGTGCAAAATTGGATGTGAATCTGCTACGCTGCCACCATGTTGTCAGGATTGGACATGCTGGAATTAGGTGTGCAAACAATATAAGTGAGAAATGAAGCACATTGAAGTAGTATAGTTGCTTTCTACACTGTGCTATGCTATGTAGCATAGCACATTGGCATAGCATAGCTGCTTTCTATGTTGTGCTACGCTATGTAGCATAGCATAGTGCAGCCACTAGTTTAAACCAAAAACTTTTGTTGGAGTCACTAGCTTTTGCTGAGAGCCTTGGCCCATGTGAAGCTAACTTTTTGGAGCATTTTATCAATTTTCATATTTGCTACACCATGCTACACTACGTAGTGTAACATAGCATAGCAACCAACGTAGTTTTCACTTCTGTCAAAACTACGATGAGGAAACTTTGCTTACTTTGCCCTTGCTATGCTGTGCTATGCTACATAGCATAGCATAGCATAGCATCTTTTGTTGGTCGAATTGTGATTTTACCTTGTGTGAATATCTTGCTGAAGCTTGTAGTTAGATACTTGTTTGATTTTTTGAAGGCCTGCTACGATGTGCAGCATAGCATAGCGTAGCATACTTATCAACTAGAAAACTTTCCAAACTATTTTATCCATCCTGAGCACCACCGACAACTCCAAGCATGGTTTCTAAGTAGACTATTAGCTGAGTGAATCAACCAAGTGGGTAGGCCAGAGAGTCAATCGGGCCTATCATCTCTGGTAGTAGAAAACTTGTCGAACTGAATAGTCCAACCTTAGTGCATTCATTTCCTGCCAAAGGGTCATGAGGCTACATTTGTGGAAATCCTTACCTCAACTCCAAGACCCTAGTGAAGCAAGAGTGCCTTGTGATTTTATGGTGTTTCATCATTCCCCATCATTGTGGGTGCTTCCACTATTGATATTGCTCAATTAGTTGTGGTGGAGTTCCACTGGGATAATATGTTAAGGGTTGGTAAAGCTACCTTGGGTTACCTTGAGGATAAGGTAACCTTTGGGTTGTTTGCCTTTTGTTTTATTGTGGGTTGAGTGCATACATCCTAGACTCCTACAGATGTGAGATTATGGGGAAACATCCCTTAGGATGGTCATATTGACATATCTCACATCCACTATCATTGTCTATTTTTGAATCCACAACATCTTCAATGATGGCAACTTTGCCCTTACCCTTGCTACGTGCATGTTTAGCCTCTTTCTTTTTTCTTTTCTTACTACCTTGCTCTCTAGACTCCTCTACTATTTTAAGAACAGTTTGAAATCTATTGTCTAGGGAATCCCACATTTGGTCTACCTTTGCCAAAACTTCTGATGTCATCTTTTGGATAGGCAAAGTTTTCCTATTCACCATCTCTTTGAATGGTGACTCTTCTTCATCCTCACAAAATCTTACTTCCCTATTCCAAAGGGAAGGATCTTGATTATACTTTACTGCACTTTCTCTCTTTTGTAGCTCACCTTCTTCCTTAGCAACTTGCTCCAATAGTCTTTGAATTTTATGGGACCTAAGCTCAGATAGTCTCCCTTGGGCATAAGTCCCAAGGGTTCTTCTCATTTCATGCCTAAGCCATCCATGAGATGGCACAGTTGATCTCTTTGTGAATAACCATGGCTAGGAAAATGATGTAACAGTGCATAGTATCAACCCATGGTAGCATCCAAGGGTTCATGTCCTTCTCGTTTCTAGCTTTGGATTTTCTTTTGCAAGTTAGACACTGGGGAGTACATTTGGTACTTATCATTAAATAGTTCTAACATAATAATCCACCTATGAATGAATTCTAGTTCTAAAGACTAGTACCAGCTTTTCGCTTCTGAACAACTTAAGTTTTTGCCATTCGTTCTCTATGTTCTATAAGGCACACACATCATGGAATGCTTGTAAATAATTTTGAGGATCAGTGTTGTATCCCCCTTCAAATTGTGGGATGTTGTTCATATCTAATCTCTTGATCCTACTATCTTTCTGATGCCTTGTTGGAATTCTAACTACCTCATTTATGTCCAACATACTTCAAGTAGCGAGGAGGGGTTCATCATGATCATCTCGTCCATGGCATCTATGATGCCTACGTTGTTCCCTACTCTCCCTTCTTCTATGTTGTGACTCCCTAGAGTGCCCTCATCCCTTTTCCTGGCTATTTCGTCTATGACTTCCACTTTTCCTACCTTTATCCCCATGGTCTTTTTCTTTATGACCACATCTGGATATTGAAGGAGAGGGTGAAGGAGATGATGAATTTGAAGAAGAAGAAGAACCATCACCATGACAGTGTCTGCTACCTTCTCTTCTATGGTCTTGGCCCCGATCATGATTGCAATCAAAATGTCCATCTTTATCATGAGTTTTTCTCCATCTTTATCATGAGTTTTATGCCCATGGGTATCAGAACTTTGGTTATGAATAGTGGAATGAAGGTTCTAATACACAACCCCTTGGCCAAAGTTAAGGGGAGGAACATCATTGTGTGGGTGACTGCCTGAGGTAGGTTCACCATCCTCATTTTCAATTAAGCCATGTGGGGCATCCTGGGACCACTTACCCTTCAAAAACTTATGATGTCTCTACTGTTGCAAGTCCCTTTGACATTGTTCCTCTATAGAACAGTATTCTCTCAAGTCATGGTCTTGCACAATGTATTCTGCATGTAAGTGCAGCATGCCAATTCGTGTGAGAGCATGAAGAAGCATGCTCAGGACTGAACGATCGAGAGGTAACACTATGTTACCTTCTAAGTATTACCAACACATTTGTTCATCTTGATGGAGGATAAAGGTGAAGTCTGGTATATACTCATCAGGATGAATATATACCACTTGAACTTGTTAAGGGACTAGTGGATCAACTTCATGTGTATTACGATGTTGACTGTTTCCTGTTTTAGACCTAGGCAGTGAGGTGCTTTTGTATGAAGACAGATAGATATGTTCAATGTGCAATCTATTCTTGTTTTTTATTTTCTCAAACAACCCTAAGGGTTCGTTCCAACAATGTGAATGATTTCCTATGTTCTAGTTAGTGCACAAACAACTAAGTCCCCAACAATGGTGCCAATGATAAGTGGCAAGGTACCCCTACACTCAACCATACGAATACAAGCATTTCATGTAGGATTTGGTTAAATTCCAATGACTAAGTGCTTATGCGTACTTGTGGAACAAGGATGGGTTGGTTTATCATTGTCTTCCCAAGCTTACTTGTATGTCATGATTGTATGGTAAGTAAGCTTGAGGCATATGATTTTTATAGCTTTTATATTTTTATGTCCTATGCTAGTAGGGAAGGAGAGAGGTAACTAAGTGACTAATTTAACTTAACTACTCATTAACTAAGTTCTAACTAATCCTAACAGCAGCATTCGTTCCCACTTTTCATATACATCCTATACTAATGCAACACTGCTAGGATTACCAAATGCTAATTTTTACTAGGTTACCAAGCGTTCCATGCATGCTTGAAGTGGTTTTGCTTATGTAATTTAACGATTTGCTTAATTGATCAAAATGAATTGTTGTGCTAATAACATAAATGAAAGTTCATAAAATAATATAAAATAAAAGAAATGCATAAGAAAATAAAATAAAAGAAATGTGTAAGAAAACAAATCTCAAGTGTTGTAAGGATGAATCAATGAGCTTGTCTTTATTGTCATA